>SEYY01006036.1:7500-12213 GCA_009176605.1 Armadillidium nasatum | reverse complement strand
TCTCTAACACTAGAATGTTACCCTCTCTAACACGACGGTAGCCTCAAGGCTACCCTCTCTAACACTAGAATGTTGACGACGGTAGCCTCAAGGCTACCCTCTCTAACACTAGAATGTTGACGACGGTAGCCTCAAGGCTACCCTCTTAACACTAAATGTAAATTTTAACTAACTTTTCTATAATCCTAAAGCTAATGTGTTCATATTATTTTCTAATATAACTCGTTTATTATCATTTCCACTTAACGCTATTTTATTAATTTGCTTCGTATATAAATTATGTTTCTTACTTTGTATTGTATTCATCTTTCTATATAAAATTTCATTTTCAAACAACGCTTTTTTATAATCTTCAATATTTATCGTTTGTTTTATAACTTGTTTTTTCACTCCTTTTGCTTTCTTAATTTCTTCATTTTCTAATGTTTTAAAAGCGTATAATTTTGCTCTCAATCCAACAAACTCCTTAATCAAATTTCCAGCTGTTTCATCTTTCATTTTACCTAATACTTTCTTATTCTTTTCGGAATACAGTTTATGATCTTTTGGATAATCAGATGTATCAAACAGTTTTATATTCTTTTTCATATCTTTATATATATCATTCGTGTATATATAATAGCATAATGAATCTGTATCTGTAAACAGTAATTTTGCTTTTTCATTATATTTATTTTTTATATGATTATAATGAAAGTCATACATTAAAGTTTTACTTAACTCTAAAATAGACATTCCTACATAAATAGGTTTATCAAATCTTAGTTTAGTTTTTTTCATATGACAAGCTATTAAATTTTCTGAAAATATTTTAAAAGATTCAAAGTTTGGTTTATTAACTAACTTCTGAGCTTGCTCTTTATTTTTAACTAGTTGTACATCTACTCTATTTCTAATATTTTCCATCGTTTTTCCAAACACTGAGTTGTTCATTAATTTATAGAAATCTTTCTCAAATTCATTTTTCGCTTCTTTTCTTTTATTCGTATTTAACTCTATATAGGATTTCATCCAATCGCTTTGATCAAATTCTAATATTCTATGTATTTTCGTTAGTTTCAATCCTAAATTCAAACACTGTTTTAAATTTCTATAGTGTATGATATATTTTTCTTTATTATTCAAGTTTGGAACTAATTTTGAAACTTTATCTAACTCTACGTTTTCTGCTGCTAATGGATAATCATTATGTAATTCGTGTAATTCTTTCGGGTATTCTAAATCAACTTCTAAAATATAACCTTTTCTAGCTTCATCATCAATATCTAAAACATCTATATCATTTACATTCTTTACCCATTTAAAATTTCCCGTAGGCAAATACTGAGACATTGCCCAACCATACAAATTATTAGCATCTAAATAAGTGATATAACTATGTGGTTTATTTTTATCGTAACTTTCTTGAATATATGGATTATTAGCCTTTGCATATCTGTGTGTTATAGTGCTTATTCCTCCTCTAACCCCTTTTTCTATCATTAACAACATATCTGGGTCCTTCAATAAATCTAGTTTTACTTTGGTTGATTTTAATTATGCATCCCACGACAAACCCGGTGATGTAAAATAACGCGCTGGATCTAATTTATAGGTATCTAAACAAGTTGTTCTAAAATTTTCAAACACATCTGCTAATAATAACGTATCTGATTTTAAATATAACATATGATAATCTCTAAATGTTTTACAATTAAATTTTGTCCAGATAGTCTGGGCATGTTTATAATCCTCATTTGATATGTCTTCATTATTTAACATGTTATAAAATTTCTCTTTATTAGGTAATTTTTCATAATTAAATTTTAATATATCATAATCCAATCATATGGGTAAACACCTTTCTTTCTTAATAATTTAAATTGATCATCTTGATAATATTTTGATAAATTTTTAAAATTTTCATCTGTTAGATTCGATGCTAATTTAGCTAGAGATGAAGACATGAATCTGAAACTATCGATAAATCTCAACTCCATATTAATCGATTTTGAAACAGTAATTTCACCCACTTTTATATACTGACTGAAACTTATATAAGTTTCATCTGTTTGAGGGATTGCTTTCAATTGTCCATCTACTAAACCGAAATCTTTGACAAATAAATGAGCATCATATTTAGATAAGTTATGCATTATTATTGGAACAAATTTAGGTTCTCGAATTTGTAAATTACAACTTCTATGAGCAGGTCCTCTATATTCTCCCGTTAAATGATTATGATCTCTTACTTTAAAATCGTTTTCTGTATATTCTCTTTTACATACGTAACAGCGGTTTGCATTTTCATGATTTATTTTTTCTTCTGAAGTTAAATTCATTGGTTTGTTTATTCTCAATAATTCATAAATTCTTTTTGATTCTGAAATTAAATATTCTACAAACGTTTTAGATGCATTTTCTCCTTCATATATTTCAAACTTTGAATATTCATCCACATCACATTTCGTATAACAACACCAACTGTTTGGTCGATGTTTCTGTAAGTTAATGGTATAAGATTCTTTAGGATTTGGTTGAGTGGAATGTATTTTTTGTAAGGTGCTTTCAAAATCCGCATATATAACAAATGGATGTTTGAATTGTTTATAATGAAGTCTAAATTGTACTTGACCTTCTGATAATTCCATTCTTACCGGTGTATGAATACTGCAATTTGGCAAATGTTTATCTAATAATTCTTTTTTATAAAAGCTATGTAAACAGAATCGACATGGATATGTTTTATTTTCATGATTCTTATTTATAAATGGACTCAAATTTTTCATCAGTAAATAATGCGTATTTTCATTGTCTGATATTAAAAGTAAATCAACATGTTTAGTTTTCTCAACTTTAGTAATTCTTAATGGATATAATATTTCTTTTTCATCTAGTCCAAATACGTTAACAGACACATCATTTTGGTTCTCAAATATACTTATCTGTTTTAATTGAACTGGAAATTTTATTCCTTTCCAATTATAATTTTTAGATACTTCTTCTTACTTTTGTTGATAATCTATGTACATGACCTTCATCTAAACAATCAGATCTTGCTATGCACCATTTGAAACATTCATTATCATTTTTATTTTGAATATTAATCAATCCAAATTTTGGGTTTTTATATTTGGATGGAGTTTCGATATAAGAAGAAGCTCTTAATGGTTTATATTTAGCTACTTTTATTTCAAATTCTAAAAGTTTATTGATAATCCAGCCTGATCCTTCTTTGGTAAACTTGCATATTTTTTCTTCAATTTTATTAATCATAACGTGAATAGTATCTTTTATTTGAGAATTATTTGTTATACTTGTCATAGTTCCGCTGTTAAACCAATTTGAAATTATTGATGTTCTTCCGTTAGGTAAATCTTTATAAAATTCAACGTGAAGAGAAAGACTAAGTTTTAAATTTTTCCAATTTTGTTCTTCAATTTTATTTTTAATTGTACTTATCATATTATTGATAAACATTTTTGGATCAATCATTCTAATATTTGTATAACAATAGGCTTTAAAATTTCCATATAATCCTTCTCGATAATTTTTATATTCACATTGTAATAAATTTCTTTGATGAATCTTACTTTTCTCGTGAATTTTAAGGTTTAGAACACTTTTATTACACATTGAGCATAATTTCTTTTTATCATCAAAATAATTCAAATTAAGCAATGATTGATTTGTATTTTTCATATGTTTATTACTTCTTACATGAATTTTAAAATTTTTAATTTTAGTATTACAGATCTCACAAGTTGTCATTTTATTATAGATTTTTTTATTATAAGTCAATTTTGGATTTTGCTCATTCCTAGATCTTGTCATTTTATTATAGATTTTTTTATTATAAGTCAATTTCGAATTTTCTTTATTCATCTTTGATTTTAAAAAAGGAGCTAATTTTAATTCTAAATCTTTTATTCTTCTTGAAAATCGTTCTTTATCTAAAATTATAGAAGTTAGCTCATCGTTTGTTCTATCATAATTATAAATCTCGTAAATATAAGTATTTCGAGAAAAGGTAACTTTCTTTTTATTTTTATTCATTATAGATTTCTATATTTATTATAGAGAAAATATTTTTCCCTTAATTTCACAGAGTTCTTCAACTTTGCTTTCCTGTAATTTTTCTATATCTTTAATATTTTCCAACTTATTTTTAATATTTTTTTTTCTGTTAAAGATATTTTAAAAATAATATCAAATTCGATTTCCTCGTACCTGAAAACTTATAAATCGATACCTCATTCTTCATTATATGTTAAGTAGAAGTAGATATGAACGTTTATAAAATATAAAAAAATCATTTAAAATCCTTAGATTTTAAATGATTTTTTGTTTTGCTGTTTACAAATTTAAAAAAAAATGAATAAATATTAACCTTTTTATTAATATATTTTAATGAAAGTTGGTATTTAATATTACTTTAGTGAGTTCTTCAAGTTTGGTCTTTTGTAATTTTTCTCTATCTTTAATATTTTATAACTTATTTTTAATAACTTTTTTTCTGTTAAAGCTATTTTAAAAATAATATCAAATTCGATTTCCTCGTACTTGAAAACTTATAAATCGATACCTCATTCTTCATTATTATTAAAATTTTATCGAAAATTAATGCAAAATACCCAGCGAACAGGAAGCCAAATTATTATTATTATTATTTATTATTATTATTATTATTTTATTATTTTTCAAGAGCGGAATTTTGTTCTTGTCATTTTTTCT
>SEYY01006035.1:120000-122961 GCA_009176605.1 Armadillidium nasatum | reverse complement strand
GTTATAGACTCAGAAAAGAGCTAGAAATGGACTTTTTTTAACCGGGAAAAAAGCTATATACACTGAAAATTTCAGGAGAATCGGCTGAAAATTAAAAAAAAAAAAAATTTGAAATTGGATTGTTCCCAAAAATAATTTGCCATTTTAACCCCGGCAGGCAAACCCCGGTTTTCCCTGATTTTTAGCCGGGGCCGGGGCCGGGGCCGGGGCCGGGGCCGGGGCCCCGGTCGGTTATATATATATATATATATATATATATATATATATATATATATATATATATATATATATATATATATATATTATATATATATATATATATATATATATATATATATATATATATATATATATATATATATATAATATATATATATATATATATATATATATATATATATATATATATATATATATATATATATATATATATATATATATATATATATATATATATATATATATATATATATATATATATAAATAGATGATTCGAAGAGAGTTGATGGGAAGAAATTGAACAAGAAAAACTTTTTTAATTTATTTCCAATATTATCAATCTCAAAAAAACGATCACAATATCGCTCTCCATCTTTCTCTGTCCTCCAGAACATTCCCTTCATCAGTTTTCTTATCTGGGGCATCTGATGTCTTATTAGCGAGTCTTCCATTGAGTCCTCTCATCTTTTCCTGGGTCTTCCTCTTGGTCTAGTGCCCTCAGGCCTCCACTTCCTTCTCCTTCTAACCAATCTTCAATCCTGCATTCTTTCCACGTGTTCCCACCATCTTAACCCTGCTGCATCTATTTTGTTAATAATAGGTCTTACCATTAAGTATTCTCTGATTCCCTCGTTTCTAACTCTATCCATTCTGATCTTTTCTGCAATAGCCCTTAGAACATTCATTCAGCCGTCTGTATTCTATTTTCATTTTTCTTTGTTATATTCCATGTCATAACTCCAAAGGTGACCCTCTTTACCTCCGCTCCCATCTGTCTTTAGGACAGGGTACGTCGCTCTTTCTGATCTATTATATTGTTCTATTCTGTTTGTTACCTCCAGCAAATCTCTTCTTCCTCCAAGAATTTTATATCTTTCCACATTTTTTTCCTTTCCTTCAATCTCCACCCTCAACTCCTCTCCCTTCTCACGACTCACTATCATTATCTCTGTTTTATCGATATATAAAGGGTGGTTAAATTGTATGGGCCGATGTTGAATGTGAACCACACCTAAACGTCAA
Organism: Armadillidium nasatum; assembly: GCA_009176605.1. Lineage (NCBI taxonomy): Eukaryota > Metazoa > Arthropoda > Malacostraca > Isopoda > Armadillidiidae > Armadillidium > Armadillidium nasatum. The sequence goes on along the minus strand of SEYY01006035.1, from coordinate 121,719 downwards.
GTTTTTTACTGCATTTCATTTGACTTTTTTCAATTTCAGACTTACTCAATTTGAACCATGGAAAGATACACAATGGAGCAACGTGTTAAAGTTATTCAGGCTTATTATGAAAATGGGCGTTCAAATCAAAATGCATATCGTGCACTTCGTGATTTTTTTGGTCAATTTAATCGTCCAAATGTGCGTACAATCGGAAAAATCGTGAAAAAATTTGAGCAAACCGGGTCTGTAGGAGATTTGAAAAGACCAGTGCATGCTCGTACAGCTCGTACTGCAGAAAATATTGCTGCTGTTCGCGATAGTGTGGCTGAGGAGCCATCCACTTCAACTCGTCGTCGTGCCCTACAATTGCACCTCTCACGCTCGTCGTTGATGAACATTATGCATAAAGACTTGCATTTAAACGCTTACAAGGTGCAATTGACTCAAGAACTAAAGCCTCTTGACCATACAAAACGTCGTCAATGGTCAGAATGGTGGCAAGAAATGGCAACAGTGGATGATCAATTTTCGAGGAAAATCATCTTCAGTGATGAGGCACATTTTCACCTCAGTGGATTCGTCAATAAGCAGAATTGCCGCATTTGGGCGAATGCTAATCCAAGAGTGATTGTCGAAAAACCAATGCACCCACAAAGAGTGACTGTTTGGTGTGGTTTATGGGCTGGCGGCATCATCGGGCCGTATTTTTTCCAAAATGAGGCCGATCAGGCAGTTACTGTGAATGGTGTTCGCTATCGTGAGATGATAACGAACTTTTTATGGCACGAATTGGAAGGTATGGATGTGGACGATATGTGGTTTCAACAGGACGGTGCCACTTGCCACACAGCTAACGAAAACAATGGCTATTTTGCGCGACAAATTCAATGGCCGTGTTATCTCACGTGGTGGCGATGTCAATTGGCCGCCAAGATCATGTGATTTGACACCGTTGGACTTCTTTCTTTGGGGTTATTTGAAAGAAAAGGTGTACGTCGATAAGCCAGCAACAATTCAAGAGCTAAAGGATGAGATAATTCGGCACATTAACGGCATAGAACCCCAATTATGCCTCAGCGTCATCGAAAATTTGAACCATCGGATGGAGGTGTGCCGCCGAGGTCGCGGCGGCCATTTGGCCGATATTTTGTTCCATACATAATTGAACCATACCATATTATCATAATAAAAAGAAATGACAATAAATTCCTAAGTAATTTGTGTTTTATTCAAAATCAACATCGGCCCTTAAAATTTAACCACCCTTAAACCGTCTTCTTTTAATATATTTGAGAAACATATTATCACCTCTCTTATCTTATTTTAGTCTTCGCTCCAAGAAACCAGATCATCTGCGTACGCCGTAATCTCTACGTCGAGGTTCTGAAATTTTCTCAGCTCTCTTAATACCACGTCCAAATATGCTACAAACAAAATGGACAACAAAACGCTACCCTACTTCGCTCCAGCCATTACACTAAACTTTTCTTTGTTCTCATAAGCCATTCTGATGTTAAATTCATCGTTTTTATACATACTCTCCAAAAGCATTCCTTAGCATTTTTCTTACCCCATAGACTCTCTCCATACTTTCCCATAGCTTTCCTCTGGGTTTTGAATCAGCTGACTTTTTTAGGGCCAATGAACACAATGTACATCTTTTTGTTGTACTCTCATAACTTTTCCTTAGTCATTATTAATGCAAACATAAGATCTGTGGTACTCTTATTGCTCCGA
>SEYY01006035.1:97500-110000 GCA_009176605.1 Armadillidium nasatum | reverse complement strand
GATGGTAAGTCTTGCACGTTGACCACTAGGCTATGACGGTTCAAAAGGATATCGCATTGGAACTACTCATGATCTACAGTCAACGTCAATCCCAAAGGACTTTCCCAATCGCAAGTCAAGCAAAGGGCAACGAGGTTAACACGTTGAATGCGGAAAATGGGGCTGAGCCCGTTTTAATTTTTTTTAACCGAAGCTGAAATTCAGTAATAATTTTTCCCGACGAAAAATAGTAACGTTACGAGTGATTACCGTAGAAGTTATTAGGGTCAAAAGTTAAAAAAAAAAAAATAGGGGGTCAAACCACTGGTAATGCCCTGAAATTTTAACTGAACAATTTAGCCCCATTTATGGATGCTGTACAAAGAGATTTTTGATATCACGTCTAGAAAAAAGTTATAGCAAAAAAAAAATATATTTAAAAAAAATTATTTTAAAAAAAATCCCTCGAACAATATTTTTAAGATATTGTTTAAGGATATATAATTATGTTTAGAGCATTGTTAAAAAATTAGTTTAAAGAAAGATATAGTTCTCAACTTTTAAAATTTTTCAAAATTGCACAAAAATGACTCATTTAATAGCTATATCCAAAAATTCGAATAATATATTGAAAAATTTGTAGCCCATTAATCTCTTAAACTTGAAAAGTTTGAGTTTTTTTTTTTTTTTTTTTAAAAATTTTTTTATTTTACTCCTAAAAAATTTTCTTTCAAACAATCGCATTGAAACCCATTTTTTTTCTAAATAACTTCAATTTCTGAAAAAAAGGATTTTTCCAAAAAGATGAAGTTTTTTTCAGTGAAATTTTTTTTTGTGTGTGGCCACTGGCACCCGTCTCACCGCTAACAGCGAATCCTTCACTCACAGACATTTCATACATTTTAATGTTTGCTTTGACTCTGAACCAGCAACCCTTTAAGATGGTAAGTCTTGAGTTGTGTCGGGGAATAGATCATGAAGTTCCAATGCGATTTCCTTTTACCGCCATCTAGTGGTCAACGAGCAGACTTACCGTCTTAAAGGTTGCTGGTTCGAATCCAATAACAGACATCAATTTTCTCTATGAAAATAATCTGAGTTATAGCAGACTTTTAATATACAGCATGATATAACTGTCTGCGAGTGAGGGATTCGACCTTTGACCTCGGTTGCCCTTTGCTTGAGTTGCTACATCCCTGATGATAATAATAATAATAATAATAATAATAATAATAATAATAATAATAATAATAATAATAACAATAACAATAATAATAAAATATAATAATAATAATAATAATAATAATAATAATAATAATAATAATAATAATAATAATAATAATAATAATAATAATAATAATAATAATAATAATAATAATAATAATAATAATAATAATAATAATAATAATAAAAGCAAATTACTCTAACCTTAAAACAAACCTTTGTTACTGTCTGAGCTGTTACTGCTCTCGGACGTCTTCTCGATGTTCGTTTTAGAACTCCTTCCAGCATCACACGAATCCTCGATCACGTTATCTGTCTTATTATTATTATTATTATTATTATTATTATTATTATTATTATGTAGTTGTTTTGTAGTTGATGAGTTTGTTGTGTTTGTTGGCGTCGTTAAAGTGATAAGGAATTTTTTTTTTTTTTTTTTTTAAAGTTCACATCTCACGGGCATTGCCCTATTCTAGGAGAGGAACTTTTCTAGGTAGTATATACCTAGGATCCCAAAGTGGGATCGAACCGGCGCCCTCAAACACGTGAGTCAATCACTCTACCGTTTGAGCCACGGTAGACGGCATAGTAAAAGTTAAAGCTTAAAGGAAACAGACCTATTGTAACTGTACTAAATTAGCTCTGATTTTATATAAAGAAAATACATTTTATTACGTTATTGGACGTAGTGACTACCTACCTCTTCATGAATAATCTTTCTACGGTTTTTATCTTCCCATTCGACGACAACGTTGGTGCAGTCCATAAAAGTGCTTGGTAAAAAGGAATATTTTTCGAGATGGTCTTTTAGAGCATTCTTTATCGAACATCGAGAAAGGCCAATATCGAGAAGTTTCTGAAAAAAGTTTTAAACTAAAGTTTAGTATTTGGAATTATGATTCAAATACTTAATGCTAGGCTCAAACTGGGTAAATAGACTAAGGGTAATAGTAATAGTAATAGTAAGGGTAATAATGCTCTGGAGCAGACAATAGTAAAATCTTCATGAATCTTTAATAGTAAAAATAGTAAAATCTTCAATAGTAAAATCTGTTATCACGAGTAGTTTAAGTGTTATGACCATTTGTAAGAAAAGTAGAATCCTTTTCTGAATAAACTTGTAACAATGCTACTATGGTAGTATGAGGTCTAAATTTGTGGTTACTATATACAAATGATATAAATGCATGGCACACGAACATATATCCTCCAACTCATGAGTGGTGGAATAATTAAAAAACGACTACATTTTACATATATATATATATATATATATATATATATATATATATATATATATATATATATATATATATATATATATTATATATATATATATACACTTACTTGAGATATAGGATATTGAAGCAAGAGGTCCTCTTCCTCGGGTTTTAAGATATTTAACCCACTGTCATTCCTTTTTAGAGGACACGACTGATATGCGACAAGAGGACAATGGCTGTAATATTTTAAATGGTCTTTGTGAGGATCGTCCTCTTTGCTCCAGTTGAACAAACCTCCACCACAGTAATAACATAGTACGAAGTCCGCTATACCTATGATATATAATATATATATATATATATATATATATATATATATATATATATATATATATATATAATATATATAATATATATATAATATATAAATTATAAAATTATTATATATTTTTTTTTTTTTTTTTTTTTTTTTTTTATCACCTCTGGTGGGCAAAGGCCAGAGGCCTACCAAATATATATATATATATATATATAATATATATATATATATATATATATATATATATATATATATATATATATAATTTATTTTAAAAAAAAAAAAAATTTTTTTTTTTTTTTTTTTTTTTTTTTTTTTTTTTTTTTTTTTTTTTTTTTTTTTTAGATTCTCAAAATTTAGGAGGTACCAATTTTGATATTTGTTTTTCTTTATTATGGAAAAACACATTCTATTATTGTGTTTTATTTTAAGAAAGTTAGATTTACTCGTATGAATTGTGCCCTTAGGAGTTTCAATCAAATATATTTAAATTTTTCTCTCTCACTCTTTATAAGGAAAAAAAGGTAGGGGATGTAATTGCCGATGAGATGAGTAGGTACATTTCGTCTCCAACTAAATATTTTTCACCTCAAAACCCATGGTTCAATGGTAAAGGAAAGAGACGGTAGTTGTCATGCATCGAGAAACTCTAATTTCCCCATCACTCTTCTAATTTTCATTCAACTCAAAATCGTAGAGATATTATTCGACGGGCCAAGCGCACTTTCACTAAAAGGAAGTGCGCTGACTTCCTTGGTTCTCCTACTGATAAAAATTTCTGCCCTCTAGCAAAGAACATCTCTAACAACTTCTGTAAATCTGCCTTTCCCTTCTTATTCGTCCTGATGGCTCTGTTGCTAATTCTTCTTCTGAAAAGGCAAATCTCTTCGGCCTCCTTTTTTCCTCCAATTCAACCATAAACGATTCCGGCTTCCCCTACTCTTTCTCCTCTCAGGTACCTCATGTCATCATCTGTGATTTCACATTACCAGATCCATGGGATTTTGAGAACTATGAACGTCAGGAAGGACAGCGGCCCAGATGGCATTCCTCCCCGTGTTCTGAGGAAGTGAGAGTCTGAGCTGTCGTCTGTCCTTGTTCAACTCTACTCCCTATGCCTTAAGACTAATACTTTTCCCCAATCATGGAAACGTGCATATGTTCAGCCGATCCCGAAGAAGGGTAGCCGCTCTGGTCCCTCTAACTATTATCATATAGCTCTCACTTGTGTTAGTCTAAAATCTTTGAAACTCTCTTTAACTTTCATTTTCTGAATCATCTAGTCTCACTCTCTTCTTTCAGATCATCAATACGGCTTTCGACACTCGAGGTCAGATGGTGACATACTTTCCTATCTTACTGATTTATAATCTTCTGCTCTTAGGGATTATGGTGAGTATTGTGTGGTGGCGCTTGACATTTCCAAGGTGTTTGACCGGGTGTGGCATACGTCACTTCTCTATAAGCTCCCTTCCTTCTTCCTTTGGGCTTCCTCCTTCTCTTTGCTAACTTATGTCTAGTTTTCTTTCAGATAGATCCATATCGTCACTTGTCGATGGAGCTTCCTCTTTCTCCTATTCTGTCAATTGTGGTGTTCTACAGTGTTCTGTTCTATCTCCAACTTATTCTTACTTCTCTTCAACTATTTTCTAAGCTCCACTTCTAACCGTTACTTCTTATTCCGATGACTCAACTTTCCATTATTTACTCATTTCAAATCCGCTCGCTCCTTTGCTTCTAGAGTTATTTCTTGCTCTCAACTTTCTGCCGATCTGGATGGGATTTTCCTGTAGGGTCGGCTCAACCTTGTAAAATTCAACTCTTTAAACACTCAACTTCTTCACATCTCCCTCTCCAAATCACCTCCCAACTTTCCTATATCCTTCGACGGCTCTCCCGTCTTAACTGTAAACTACATTAACATTCTTGTTCTGAATATAAACAAACTTTCTTGGAAACCTCATATCACAATGGTGCTAGGGCGGTTACAAAGAAGCTGGGAATACTTTTCAGATTGCAAGAACATTTTTCTTCCGAACAGTTGTTCCAATTATATAAGGGTCTTATCCGCCCTTGTATGTAGTACTGTTCTCACATCTGGGGAGGCTCCAGTTCCACTTTTCTTTCAGATTGGGTTAAGTCTAAGGACTAAAAGATTAAAAAACTGTCAGCTACTTTCAAACTCACTTGACCCTCTGTCTCTGCAACGTGACGCTGGTGCACTTTCTCTTTTCCATAGGTACTATAATGGCAGTTGTTTGAGGGAATTGACCTCTCGCATTCTATCACAGCTGCGTCGTCCTCATAACACAAGGAGTGCTATGCTTTCGCATGAATTTTGTGTGGATATATTAAACCCCAAGCTTCGTCAGTTGTGGTCCCTCCTTTTTTACAGCCACTTCTGTTTTGTGGAACTCTCTACCATCATCTGTTTTTCCCGCTGCATTTAATCTTCCTCTCTTTAAGGCCTCCATCTGCATTAGGCTAAGATTGGGGGTGCTTTATTTTATTTTATATTTCTGTCCCCTCTTAAAGAAAGGCTCAGCCCGTGAGCGGTGGTAAACTAATATATATATATATATATATATATATATATATATATATATATATATAAATATATATATATATATATATATATATATATATATATATATATATATTTTATTTTTTTTTTTTTTTTTTTTTTTTTTTTTTTTTAACATCACCACTCACGGGCAAAGCCCTATTTCAAGGAGGGGGTGCTAGAACAATAGAAGAGATAAAAACAACCCACAACCCTCACCTAACGCAAATTTCGCAGGTGAGGACAGACGTGGGTCTTAAAGGAATGGAGATTAAATTCAGCAGGAAACACAGAAGATGGAAGAGAATTCCACAAAACAGAGGTGGCTGGAAAGAAGGAGGCACACAGCGAACAAGCCTGGAGTTGCCTATGTCCACGCAAAATTGATGCGCAGACAATGCACCCCTTGTGCTGCGAGGACGCCGTAAAGGCGGAGGTACACGTGGTATATATATATATATATATATATATATATAATATATATATATATATATATATATATATATATATATATATATATATATATATATATATAATATATATATGTGTGTGTGTGTGTGTGTGTGTGTGTGTGTGTGTCTGTGTGTGTGTGTATGTGTGTGTGTGTGTGTATGTGTGAGTGTTTGTGTGTATGTGTGTAAGTGTAAGAGTGTTAGTGTGTAGAGAGAGAGACATGGAAAGACAGTATTTCCTAGCTTTATATCTTTTTCTAAGATCTTTCTATTTCCTTTCTCATTATTACCAGGTTTTTTTCCTTTTTAATCTTTTTAATACGTAAGATTCTGAATAAATGTACCGTATATACATTTTTACAGAGCTTCACATTCTTAAAGAATTTTTTTCACTATAGAATTATGTGGGGCTGCCTTTAATTAAGTTGAATGGATTAACATTGTTTCCATACTTCTCTTCTTAATTAAGGATATTATATATATATATATATATATATATATATATATATATATATATATATATATATATATATATATATATATATATATATATATATATATATATATATATATATATATATATATATATATATATATATATATATATATATATATATATATATATATATATATATAATTATATATATATATATATATATATATATATAATATATATATATATATATATATATATATATATAATATATATATATATATATATATATATATATATATATATGCAGCTCCGTAGCTCAGACGATCGAGCACTCGTCTTACAAGCGAGAGGTCCAGGGTTCGAGGCTAGTGTCGGAGTAGAGAAATTTTGGCAGTTTTCTCTTTCGCTTAGCCCCGACCACTTATGCGTAATAAGTACATCTGCGGAATGCTAAGGTGGGATCAAAGTCGGCATTCGTAATAAACCTGACCAGCCAGCGGATGTTTGCAGTCGGCTCGTGAAATCCTTTGTTCATCTTCGAATGAACACTACTGACAGGGCTAATAACCCTTCCTGGGAGCGGAGTTTGATTTGATTTTGATTTTTTGATGCAACAAATAATTCAGCGCATTTTTTTTTTTTTTTTTTATTTCACTGCGGCTACAAATAAGAAGTTAAAAGTTAGAATAAATTGGTGTGTCTAAAATCAAGAGGTGGTACTAAAACAGCAATTTCAAGTTGCTTACTCATTGTAATTACACACACACATTAACATGCACACATTTAAATATATCTATTTTCTTTGATGTCAAGCACTGAAATAATATATATCGACATATTTTGTTGCTAAGTTCTTTGCTTCAAATATGACTGAATTTCTTTGCTGACATTCTCATTCTTCTCACTGCCTCTTCGAAAGAAAGGTATTTAACAAGCTACGTCATTGTTCGAATCCCTTCTTCCTTCAAATCTACTTCAGTTTTAGTCTATTCTGAGTATGATTTTAACTTTCACATCCTTCAGGTTGTCTGCTGGAGAAGACCCTCCATGTTCAACTATTCAAGGGGTAGCAATGTAAGTGAAATTGAAATTTAAACTCAGAAGTAATTTTTATAAATTAACATTTATACGAGTATATTTGCGCAATGTTTGCATTTCTCTCTATAAGAAAATATATTCAAAACCAATATGGCCGCCCTTTTCCTACATATATTTACTCCAAATAAGATTATAATAATAATAAAATTACCTGCGTAGAAAAATCCTGCGTCTGCAATATCTTCCGGAGAAGGGACATCATCTTTTGGCCATTTGGTAAGAGTGTGGAGTCTCCTCTCCCTCGACTGAAAAGTAGGATAAGCAAAGCCAGGAAAATTGCCTCTACAGGAGTCTGTAATAAGATAGGGATTTAAAACAACAATTAATATATAAATTATTATTAGAATATTATTTCTAAGTTAATCGTAGAAAACACACACACATGCACATGCACATGCACACACACACACACACATACACACACACACACACACACACACAGGCTTTACGGTAACATTCTCTAGATAAATTAATAAATAAAATAATTTCGTTTTTAAAAAAATGTCAGATATATATATATATATATATATATATATTATATATATATATATATATATATATATATATATATATTATATATATATATATATATATATATATATATATATATATATATATATATATTTACGTTTGAGTACTTTTTTTTAATTCTGGAAAATTTTAATAATTTTTAATTTTATTTCTCTTATAAATGGGTATAAGTTAAATAGAAATAGGTGAGTAAGATATTAAGGTCTCTCTCTCTCTCTCTCTCTCTCTCTCTCTCTCTCTCTCTCTCTCTCTCTCTCTCTCTAAATCTAAAACAAATTAACCCACCTTTTTGCAGACTGCTATACGGGACAGGCAATTGACTCCCTTCCAACATTCTCATCAGATACTTATTAAGAACAGCATTCAAATTATTGCTTTCCTCCACCTCAGTAACCAAAGGCACGTTAGAGGTGAGTAACCCTTGAACTAGGGGGCAATTGGGAAAATGCTTCTCATGTTCGAGTAAAGGTCTGTCTCCTTCTTCCCAAACTCCCACAATTCCTTTACAGAAATAACACTGAACGTGATCCTTTCTTTTCAAGCAGTAAAATCCAGCTTTTGCTAATTCATCTTTGTTTATGTAATCGTAGGTCCAAGAATCGAACGTTGCTCTGCGTACGACTTCGTACGAGAAATGATAAGGACTGAAGAGTTTTCTTATTCTACGATCGAATAGATTTGTATTAGAGGTTTCTTCGAGGCAATAAGTAGTGTTGTGCGTTCTGTTTTGTACTGGGATGTATTGAAAGACATGGGCTTGGCACTCCTATAAAAAATAATATATATATATATATATATATATATATATATATATATATATATATATATATATATATATATATATATATATATATATATATATATATTAAACATCAGAGTTTTAAAGTTTGCTATAGGGGAACCGAACCAGGGCCCTATAGCAAACTTTAAAAACTCTGATGTTTAAGGTACTTGATCTGCGAGAGAGTTAGCAGACCTTAATTATTTACCTATATATATATATATATATATATATATATATATATATATATATATATATATATATATATATATATATATATATATATATATATATATATATATATATATATATATATATATATATATATATATATTTTATAAATAAATTTTCTTTATTTCTTAGGACTGCAAACACTACATTGTTTTTCACATTCATATATATATATATATATATATATATATATATATATATATATATATATATATATATAATATATATATATATATATATATATATATATATATATATATATATATATATATATATATATATATATATGATCAATCTCTTCTTTTAACCCTCCTAAAACCCTAATTTAAAAAAGGGAAAAGAACTTAAAGACTTTAAAAGGGAATAGAGATTGTTAATGACTGTAGTTTGTGCTAGACTTTCTCCATTCACCTAAATGTTATCCTCCAGCCTAGATTGATATTCATTTTCTTTGAAGTTTGCATTAATTTTAATATAACTTTCATTATTTTTTAGGAAGTAAATCATTCCTGTTAGTTGTTAAAGATCATACGAGATATATTTCTTTCTTGGGTGAAAAAAAAGATGTCTATAAAAGAAGTATTGTAGATGGATAAGACCTTAGCCTCTTTCTCATTGTTCGACCAAAAGTCAAACTAGGGACGCCATATCCGGCAAAAAAAAATTTGTCGTCTCAGCTCCATCATTTTAAAACATCCGAATCCGGTTTTGCCACAGTGATTTTAAAATTGTATTTCCACTGGCTTCGCTTAAAGAAATTTTCTGCGGTCTATAAATTTGAATATACAAATGCATGACATACGAACATTGTCAACGGGCTCGGATTGCGTCGTAATCCCTGACCCGTGAGTGGTGGTGAAGAAATCGATAATTTCACCTATAATGTAAACACAAATGTAAACTGCATAATACGGCATCTCCTTGCGACTCTATACGGGTCCATAGACCAGATTAAAAGTAAGTCAAGTTTTCTAGTAAATGTGAAAAAAAGAGCAGATTTTTGACACTCTTCGTTTTTGTGTTTTTGTTTAAACTAAACTTTTGCTCTCTGGAAACTCAAAATTCCGATAATGGGATAGCCGATTACTGTCTGGACATGATTATACATATTTTAAAGTGAAATTCAAATTAAATTTTTTTCCTCTTCTCGCACACTAGCAATTAATCATTTAAAAATTTAAGTTAAATTACCTATAAAATAAATAAACCCCCCCCCCCAAACAAAAATAAAAAAACAAAAAATAAAATAACAAGTATGTACCGGCTCTAAAATCGATAGCATATTAAAATTACTAAGATTTTTTTATTAACTTTTTTGTATGATTGATATCTGAATTCACAATTTCACACTAAAACTGAGCTTCACCGAAGTTATCCCTTAAATATCTTAGGCACAAATGAAAGAAAATTTTTGTTCTCTGCCGTAACATTTCTATTTTATATAGTTTGTCTTTGTATAATTTTTCAAGATAAGATTGGGAAGATAACGCAACTTTTTTTTTTTTAAAGGGAAATATTTTTCATATTATTTACTTTTCTATTTACATCTTCAGTTTTTTATTATTTCGTCACTAACGACATTTTATTATTTGTTATCATGGTTTTGAGCCACACTACTTGAACTTATATTATATATATATATATATATATATATATATATATATATATATATATATATATATATATATATATATATATATATATATATATATATATATATATATATATATATATATATATATATATATATATATATATATATATATATATATATATATATGTGTGTGTGTGTGTGTGTGTGTGTGTGTGTGAGTGTGTTTGTGTGATAGTATAGGTGCTAAGTAGTAGAGAGAGAGAGAGAGAGAGAGAGAGAGAGAGAGAGAGAGAGAGAGAGAGAGAGAGAGAGAGAGAGAGAGAGAGAGAGAGAGAGAGAAGAGAGAGAGAGAGAGAGAGAGAGAGAGATTTCCTTGCGTGACTTAATTCAAAAGAATATGATACTGTACAAGTACAGTCGTCAACAGAAGTTCGTTCCTATTAAGCTGGAAATAAATATTTATATAAAATGGAGATCATTTCAGGTTCAGCCAATCACAGTTCAATTAAGCCCCGCTGAATGTTTTTATTTTCTTTTTATTCAAAATAGAGCTTTTATGAAATGATCTCCATTTTATATAAATATTTATTTCCAGCCTAATAGGAACGAACTTCTGTTGACGACTGTACATATAAATAATTAATAAATTCAGATATTAAAAACTCTCTTACCATTTTTTTTTATAATAACGCTCTATAGGACATATTTTGCCTATTGGAAGCAAAACAAAAGTTTTCCACTATCGTATTATCTTATATTAAATGCAGACGTAACTGAAATTTAACATTCATTATTTCCCAGAAATTAGAGATGATTTTATTTTTATCAAATTTTTTTTATATTTTTATTTTTTATCAAATAAGATATTGTTGAATCGATAACTTATCTGTTGAAACGATGACCAACAAAATCAAAACACGATTGTATTAAAAATAGATCGATAGGGGAAGCTATTATACAGGGTGTCCCTAAAGTCTTTATACATAGGGAATAAGGATAAGTTTCCAAATATGATGTTTATTCGATCACAACGTTTTATTCAATTGGAATGTTCAATAACGTTTTGAATATGATTTCCATCATTTGCGATGCACAGGTTGATGCCCTTTGCAAAATTCAATTGAACCTCATGTAATAAATTCACATTGGCGTCTATTTGAGAAAACTCACCCTTTATGCGTTCAATCAATTATGTTTTATCTATTATTTTGATTGAGTATACTTTCTCCTTTAGAATATTCCAGAAAAAAAGGCAAGGGGCTAAGGTTAGGTGACAGAGGAGATTCTCCACACTACAACGTCTTCAAATCACGTTTGGAAAATTGTCATACAGCCAATCCCTTACGACCTTGTCGAAATGGGCAGGGGCGATATCCTGTTGGAACCAGTCAGGAAGTCCTTCACCTAAACCTTCAAGTTGGGGCATTAACTGATCCCTAAGCATGACTGGATAGGTCTCACCAGTTACACGCTCATCGAAGAAGAATGGTCTCAACATATGAGCTTTCTACAAACCACACTACACCACACCACACCACACCACACCACACTACACCACACCACACTTTTTCGCGCTCCTTGCTGTTTTCATGATCAATAAAATGTGGATTGCTTTGCCACCAGTATCGAACATTGTTTGTTGGCTTCACTATTTACGCAAAACAAAGTTTCATCGCTGAACAGCACAAAGTCTTCGGTTTCACTGTTTTCATTCAATTTATTTGAAAATTATTCACACATGTCTCAAACCATCTATATGGATCATCCTCTGTAAAATGATGAAGGATTTGTAACTTGTACGGATGAAATTTTTCCTCTTTTAAAATACGACTGATGGTTGTTTTGGGAACACCCAGCTCCATGGATGTCGTCCGAAGTGATTTTTTGTGACTAGCATACATTTTAGCCATGACACATTCTTTGGGTTCGGCTGAGACAAGTGGTCGTCTAGAACGGAGTTTTGTCCTTTTCTTTGAACTTTATAACCACCTTCGCGACCGTGGAAAAGCCAAGTGGAGTCCTCTGTGGGTGACGTGCATTAAATTAATAGATCCTTCACCTCCACTGAG
>SEYY01006035.1:55000-92500 GCA_009176605.1 Armadillidium nasatum | reverse complement strand
TGGTCCCAGCACAGAACCCTGTGGGACCCCACTCTTCACCGTTTCCCATAATGACTTATTTCCATTAAGTAATACACACTGCCTTCTGTTCTTCAACCACTCTTTAATCCAATTGTGTACCATACCATTTATACCACACTGTGACAACTTTTGCATCAACCTAACATGGGGTACCTTATCAAAAGCTTTGCTAAAGTCTAAATATATAACATCAACTGGATCACCCCTGTCTATACATTCAGTAATATATTCCATAAATTCTAGTAGATTTGTCTGACATGATCTACCCTTTCTAAAGCCATGCTGGGAGTTATATAGTATCTTGTTATCATCTAAATGCTTCTCTATATGACTTTTCAGTAACTTTTCCAAAATTTTCACGACAAGAGATGTTAAACTAACTGGCCTATAGTTCCCTAAATCTTCCTTACTACCTTTTTTAAAAATGGGCACCACATATGCCGTTTTCCAGTCTTCAGGTACCTCTCCAAAAGCAATAGATCGCTTAAAAATCAAATACAGTGCCTTTGCAATACTGATACTCCCCTCCTTTAGAATTCTACCATATACACCATCTGGACCCGCTGCCTTATTTGGGTCAATATGTTCTAGTAAAGTTTTAATTTCATTTAACTCAATTTCAAATGCTTCACACCTATTCATTACATGTATACTAGAACTATTAGTCTCTAAACTGCTATCCAACCTTTCCTCAGTAAACACTGATGCAAAATAAGCGTTGAAAATATTAACCAATTCCTTATCTGAGCTTACTAAATTTCCATCAATTTTAATTGGGCCAATTTTCCTATCCTTGCTTTTAAATTTATAAAAACTAAAAAACTTTTTCAGGTCTTTATTACTGTTTCTTGCCAAATTAATTTCTGCCATTCTCTTTGCTCTTCTTATTGACTGGTTAAGTTCATTCCTAATTCTCTTATAATGTTCCAAATCTTCCACCCTTCTCCTACCTTTGAATATTTTAAAACATCTACGCTTTTCACTGATTTTCTCTTTTATCTCTCTACTCCACCAATTAGGTTTTCTATTTGCCACCCTAATGGATTTATCTTTAAAACACACAGACTGAATGGAAGACAATATTTCCTTGAAGTATTCCCACATGATGAAACAATTCTGACCATCAAACTCCTTATCCCAGTCAATTTCATTGAGCATTGCTCGGAATTTGCTAAAATCTCCGTTTCTGAAATCTAATATCTTTTCCCTATTGACTTGCAATTTGGGCCCAGACCTCATATTCCAGTTAAATCTAATAATATAGTGATCACTAGCTCCTAAAGTCTCCCCAACTTCGATATCATTCACCATATTCTCATTATTTGTCAATATTAAATCTAACAATGCCGCATGCCTTGTCGGTTCTTGAACCATCTGACTCAAAAAGTTGTATAGAATACAATTTACAAATACTGAACTTCTATTAACCATGCTACTCAAAGTATTCCACTCAATGTCTGGAAAATTAAAATCACCCATAATGACTACCCCTTTTACATTATTTTCACACGCTACTTTGATTTCCTTCACCATATCTTCATCTAATACTTGACTCTGATCAGGAGCTCTATAAAATGCTCCTATCCTGTATGATTTATTATACATAAGAATATCTACCCACAGAGATTCCACATCCTGATTTGTTTTAATGTCAGCAATTAACACCGATTCAATATTGCTTTTAACATAGAGTGCTACACCTCCACCATTTCTTCCTCTACGTTGGTATAGGTAAAATGAGTATCCTTCTATTTCATATTCCTGTAGGGAATCTCCGTAAAGTGCCTCATTTACCCATGCTTCAGTAATGCAAATAATGTCAAGATTCTCCTTTATGATGTAACTAGTCAACTCATCTTTTTTGTTTCTAAGGCTCTGAGCATTTGTGTAAAAACATTTCATACTAAACATGTCCTTATATGTATCCTTTCCATCTTGATTTCTAGTAATGTCTCCATTTTTATTAATCGGCCTATATTGTAAAGCACCTTTATTTTTATTCATACCACCATCAATATTACAATCCCCATCGCCACAACTAGCAGAGCGAATAATATGCCCTTCACCCCTATCCTTACCTAGTTTCCCGGCAGACATCTCTCCAGCCTGTAACCTAGAAGCTGCACACCCGCTCGACTAAGGTGAACTCCATCTCTTGCAAACAGATTCTTGTCCTGAAACTCTTCCCAGTGATCCAAAAATCCAATATTCTCTGAAAAACATAAATTCCTAACCCTTTCATTCATACCAAAAGCCCTACCTTTCCCATTCTAGCCCTGCTCCCAACCTAGGTAATATACCTGACACCATGCATTTCCTACCACTTACTTTCAGTCTTTCAATCAAATTCCTATAGCTTGCTAACAGTTCCTCTGACTTTCTATGACCTATATCATTTGTTCCAACATGTACAATCACTCTTGCATTCACATTCGTATCTGCAATCTCCCTATCTATTCTGTCCACAATATCATTCACTCGTGCACCTGGATAACATACTCGCATTTGTTTCCTTTTATCCGTATTTCTAAACTTCCTATCTAAATACGTCTATCTTCAATTTGACGTCAAATTGAAGAAAAATAATTTTCATTAGTTTTAAATTTTTTTTTTAATTAAAATGTTTCTTTTTTATTTTTTTTTTCATATAAAATCATTTGTCGTTCGCCGAGTAACCATAAATAAAAATCAGATCATTTCGTTTTCGTAGTTAGGCTGAGTAGAAAAAAAAATACGGGCCCCTACACTAAAGTATTACCATGTATACCTAGCAAACATTGGTTCTTTGGTAGGTTAAACTTTTTTGTTGGATGTTAGGCATAGTTCAAGAAGTTTTTTGTTAGGTTAGGTCTATTTGCTTTCCGTTAGCCTTAGTTTTACCCTTTAAGTCCAGGTTAGGTTAAGTAACTAGTTTGTTAGATCAAACAAACTTGTTCAACTTAACCTAACCAAGACTTAAAGGATAAAACTATGCCTAATGGCCAGCAAATAGACCTAACCTAACCAATAACTACTTTTCCTGGTATTAATTTGATACAGCCCGAACCTCTCCTATTTTTACTATATTGAAAATATGAAAAAATATGTTTAAATGCATTCTACACATACTTTTCTTTGGCGGTCGAGTAATATAAATACATAAAAAAAAGAAAATCCCCAAAAAAATTCAGAAAAAAATATAGTATTTATGCTGCAAAAGCAAAGTGACTGTCCGTTAAAACTGTCTTCTTAAATAAATTTGGCAACTCCGTATGTAAAAGAAAACGTCTCCGTTTTCTATGTAATGAAAGAGAAAACGGCAAACTATTTTTATTTTAAAGAAATTTTGTGTTCATAAAGAAAATTTAATACATTTTCATCACTTTCATATAAAACTACAAACGAATTAAGTGTATTTTCACATTTATTGCACTCATCATCAATATTTAATGTAGACAAAGCCATGTCCAGCCATACGTACACTATTAATGCAACTATTGGCCTTTTTCATAGGCTATTAGCGTGCTAATAGGCTATGCTCTATCTAATTTCCATTGTGTATGTGTGTGTATAGGTGTACGCGCGTGTGCGTGTGTGTGAGTTTTTATTTTTAAGACGCGGTTATTTTTTTCTGCAATGTACTGTATACAAACTTCGATATTTGAAAATATTGATATTTCAAAACATCGATATATAAACCCAAATTTATTGAAATGTGTATTTATTATTTAGATTTTATTTCACTTATGCCTATTATTATTATTATTATTATTATTATTATTATTATTTTTATTATTATTTTTTATTTTCATTATTATTATTATTATTATTATTATTATTATTATTATTATTATTATTATTATATTATTATTATTATTATTATTATTATTATTATTATTATTATTATTATTATTATTATTATTTTTATAATTATTATTATTATTATTATTATTAGTAGTAGTAGTTTTTATAATTATTATTATTATTATTATTATTATTATTATTATTATTATTATTATTATTATTATTATTATTATTATTATTATTATTATTATTATTATTATTATTATTATTATTTACTTTTCTAGCGTACTTAATTCGACTTATCATAACCTGAACGACCGAAGATTGCCGTGTGATACAGGCCTAACTGATAGATGGAACGTTGCCGTGGCATACAGGCCTACTGCCGTATTACACCATATATATATATATATATATATATATATATATATATATATATATATATATATATATATATATATATATATATATATATATATATGGTGTAATACGGAAGTAGGCCTGTATACCATGGCAACGTTCCATCTATCAGTTAGGCCTGTATACCACGGCAACGTTCCATCTATCAGTTAGGCCTGTATACCACGGCAACGTTCCATCTATCAGTTAGGCCTGTATCACACGGCAATCTTCGGTCGTTCAGGTTATGATAAGTCGAATTAAGTACGCTAGAAAAGTAAATAATAATAATAATAATAATAATTATAAAAATACTACTACTATTATAATAATAATACTAATAATAATTATAAAAATACTACTACTAATAATAATATTAATAAAAATAATACTACTAATAATTATAATAATAATAATAAAAATAATAATAATAAAAATAATAATAATAATAATAATAATAATAATAATAATAATAATAATAATAATAATAGTGAAAAAAAAATCTAAATTATAAAAATACACATTTCAATAAATTTGGGTTTATATATCGATGTTTTGAAATATCAATATTTTCAAATATCACTATTTGTATAACAGTACATAGCAGAAGAAACTAACGGAACAGTCGAAGGACAAATATGGCAACCTGTTATTCAATTGATTTTCCTATTTTTTTACAAACGAAGGCCAGTCGAAGAACAGTTGCTTCACCATTTGTAGTGAAAATATCAGTTTTTTCTTTTTTTTAAATAGTTTCTCTTTTTTTTATGTATTTATATTACTCGACCGCCAAAGAAAAGTTTGTGTAGAATGCATTTAAACATATTTTGAGTTCATATTTTCAATATAGTAAAAATAGGAGAGGTTCGTGCTGTATCAAATTAATACCCTTTTCCTTTACTATGGCTAATAAAAAGGCCTAATCTACCAAAAAACACAATGTTTACTAAGTATTTCTCAGATTCAGAATCATTCTAGTATGCTTGGTCATTGTAAATAAGATTCAAATTGAATTGGTTACATTAATACATAATACATTGTTCTTTATTGGTAGTGTTTCACCGTTTTGAGGAAACAAATCAGTTGGCATAATTATTTAACGTGACTCACTCTGCACCTTTATATATGGTGGAATACAATTATTACACCAGTCAGGTTAGCTGTATATGTTAGCTCTGTACACATTAAATTTACATAATCATGCAAGTACATAGCAAAGAAAAAAAAGATCCATAAAAAAAAATGTAATATATATATATATATATATATATATATATATATATATATATATATATATATATATATATATATATATATATATATATATATATATATATATAAAATCATTTTACATAACTGTGATTGCCCTATAGAATCTTTTTAATTTTTTTTCCTGTTTTCATTTCCTTTTATTCTTTTTAATTTTGCTCTAAGAAGTCCTGTAATTTTTCCATAAAGTGTGAGAAATTCTGTATGTTCCATACCCCTTTTCATATATAGTATAGTCTCTCTCTATGAACTTCATCAAATCTATACTTTGTCACTGTAATATCAGAAAAGTTAATGGATTTATAGCTTTTATTTGGTATATTTTTTGTGATTTGTCTATTAACATAGCAATTCCTGGTAATCTAAAATCGTCTAACTTTTTATTCATAATTTTTTTATTTTGGTACAGTATGTGCAAGATTTATTGGGTACAATTAGCTATTTTATTTTATTATAAAATTTTTATTTTTTTTTCAAATGTGTATTTCTCCTTAAACTTTAATAAATTTTAATATTTATGAAATTATTTTTCAGTAATAATATATGCAATGGTTTTATTAATAAAAAATTCCCTTATAAAGTGCTATTCACATTTTTGCGTTCTTCAATTTCCCTCAAAATCTTCACAACTGCAAAGATGTGTATTAGAAAGAAGTATTCATTTAAGGATACAAAATAATCATCTTTTACGTATAAATCAGAAATGTTTAAAACTTTATAGATTTTGTCATGCTAAAATTGAAGAAGATCATGATAATGAGAGCAAAAGCTTCAAAGAAACTCTGAAAAAAGGTCCGAACCTTGATCACTTTATTTCTAATTTGGGTCTTACATCTAAGTTATCAAAAAGAGAATTGAAAAAAATCTCTCATCCATATGTGTCCCCTAAAGAAATTGATGGACAGAGAAGAAAGGTGTTTTTTAAAGTTTATGGATGTCAAATGAATTCAAATGATGCTGATGTAGCTTGGGCAGTTTTGAAGCAAAATAATTATACATTAGCAGACTCATTAGAAACGGCAGACATTATTCTTATTGTCACGTGTTCTATTAGGGAAGGGGCAGAAACCAAAATATGGAGACAATTAGAATTTCTGAGAAGCATAAAGAAACGAAAGAAAACAGTAAAAATCGGTGTTTTAGGTTGTATGGCAGAACGAATTGGATCTGAAATTATCAAGAAAGAAAGTAGCGTTGATATTGTTGCTGGACCAGATAGTTATAAAGATTTGCCTCGTCTTTTGGCTATTGCTTCAGAAGGAGAAAAGACAGTTAATGTACTTCTATCTCATGATGAAACTTATGCTTCTATAAATCCTGTAAGTCTCTCCAAGAATGAAGTCTCGGCATATGTTTCTATTATGAGAGGGTGTGATAACATGTGTTCGTATTGTATTGTTCCATTCACAAGAGGACGAGAGAGATCTCGTAATTTTGAATCTATAATTGATGAGGTTAAATATCTGTCAGATCAAGGTGTTAAGGAAATTACCTTGTTGGGTCAAAATGTAAATAGCTATAGAGATGTTTCTGAAGTGAATTACACATCAAAAATTGATTCAAGCACAAATGGCACTAAACTTTCTAAGGGATTTAAAACTATATACAAAAATAAAGTTGGTGGTAGAAGGTTTTCTGACCTGTTGGACAAAGCATCTCTCGTTAACCCAGAAATGAGAATACGTTTCACATCCCCACATCCTAAAGATTTTCCTGACGAATTGTTATACCTGATCAAAGATAGGTCAAATATTTGTAATAATCTTCACCTTCCAGCTCAATGTGGCAATACAAGAATATTAGACCTTATGAATAGAGGTTACACAAGAGAATCCTATCTTGAACTGGTAAGTTTTATAATCTTTCTACTTTTATTTTTAAAAAATAGCAAAATATTTCTATTAATCTTGGATATTCTGGGCGGAGAATTTAATAATTTGAGTAGTTTAAAAATTTCTTTTAGATTAGGTTTGTACTATAAAGGTTACTTATACACATTCTATATACTCTATAGCTTAAGATTATTAGTGTTGTCATTTATTTCCTACCTTGTTGAGAGGTGGGGTAATATTTTCATTTTAACAGTACCAAAGGCTTTTTTTTTATTTATTTTTATTTTTTATTTTTTTTATTTTTATTTTTTTTTCCTTGTACTCTAAATTGTTATTAATCATTTGTTGAATATTATAACTCATATAAAAGAAAACTAAAAATTCTTTTTATAGACAAATATATATATATATATATATATATATATATATATATATATATATATATATATATATATATATATATATATATATATATATATATATAGCGTAGGTAAAAGATTGATAGAATTAGTTCAGAATTTATTAGTTACAATTACATAAAATGCTTATTGTTCAGGATTAGAGGATTTAAATATACATAACCACTTCCATGCAATTACTTCCTAATTATTATTATTATTTTTATTATCATCATTATTATTATTATTATTATTATTATTATTATTATTATTATTATTATTATTATTATTATTATTATTATTTACTAGTGACAATGTAACGTTGCCTGATGAACTATCGTAAATATTTTTTTGGGTATAAATTCACTTAAGATTATTTATTTTAAATATTATTTTAAGGTTTGGCATATTAAGTCCATTATACCTTCAGTGGCCCTTAGTTCAGATTTTATTTGTGGGTTTTGTAGTGAAACAGAAGAAGAATTTCAAGAGACGTTGTCTTTGATGCAGAAAGTTCAATATAACTTTTGTTTTATTTATCCATACAGGTAACTAGCCGAAGTTTGATTTATCCATTTTATTATTATTATTATTATTATTATTATTATTATTATTATTATTATTATTATTATTATTGCTATAAAGGAATGGTAATTCCAAGTTTCCTTTCCCTTATTAATGGTAAAAATTGCGAGTTCAAAAAGGTAGTGCTAGGAAGAGCTCACTTTCTTAACTTGCAATTGTATTAATGGTAAGATAAGGAATGGATAGTAGTTGAAAGTTAGAGGAATTTTCGGTTTGTCTACAATTAGATAATTTATCCCTATTTTTGTAATTCATATTTAGTTTCTTTAGATTTTGCAATTTTTCAAACCGAAACAGTTCATATTTTTATGGTTAAGTGAAAATTTTAACTAGTTTTTTTAAGTACTGTAATTATTTTACTGACTACTTAATTTTAAGAACACAGCTAGAATATTAATTAGAATAATATTTTCATAACATTACTTAGTATCCAGCTAATATTCTTTGCTTGTATGATTACAGCTAGAGCTTCTAGTACAATATTTATTAATTTCCTAACTTTTCTAAGTTAGCCTGAGTCCTAATTTAGAATCTAAATTAAAACTGTAGTTTAAAAAAGATGACAGGGAAAGAAATATTTTTGCAAATATGTATGTGATAAATATATATTAAGCCTTTGCTTATTTTGTATAATAAATTTGTTCTTGAAAACTTAACACTCATCATTTTTAATGTTTCCACCAACGATAGACAAATGGTGTTTGTTATAGTAGCCTATTTTAGTTTTTCTCCCATTATTGGAATAAAATTACCACTTAATTCTTACCCTCTTTACTTAGTATGAGAGAGAAGACTTCCGCTCATAGAAATCTGAAGGACGACGTTCCCCATCATGTAAAATTAAATCGTTTAAAGCAGATGAATACCGTCTTCCGGGAAATTGCCCATAATATAAATAATTCAAAGGTAAAAATTAGAGGCTAAGAATTTTTATAAAAAAAGATGCCTGTGTATTTTTGTGTCCCGATTGATATATTGTATATTTTAAATTATTATTGTAATTTGGTTGTGTAAGTCAATAAATTTAAAGGTAATATAATTATTGGTATAGTAGTATGGAAGTTTTCTGTTGTGATGTGATAGCATGGATGACAAGATAAGAACTTCCATTAATGCTTTTCTCTATTCCTGATATATATATATATATATATATATATATATATATATATATATATATATATATATATATATATATATATATATATATATATATATATATATATATATATATATATATATATATATATATATATATATATATATATATATATATATATATATATATATATATATATATATATATATATATATATATATATATATATATATATATATATATATATATATATATATATATATATATATATATATATATATATATATATATATATATATATCAGCCTTGGGTCCAATTACAGGCCACTGTTCTTAAGTACAAGTACAGGAAAAATGTATCGTACTTACGTACAAGTACATTTCAATTTTTTAATGAAACTGTTGTCATTAGCATGTACAATTATACTATTGAGAATCATTCCTAAATTCTTAATTATTGAAAGCAATATAGTAAAATATACAAGAATTTAATTAAGGTAAATAGTGAATACAAATACTTTTTATTCACTAATAATTAAGCCTTATTAATTCTGTAAGCATTTTTTAATTCTTATTCTCAAGTGTAAATATTAAGAGCAAAATTCTAGCTATTGTTGCTTTTTTTTTTTTTTTTTTTTTTTTTTTTTTTATATCACCTCTGGTGGGCAAAGGCCAGAGGCCTACAAAAATTCCACCAGAGTTGGGGGAAAAGACGGAAGTCTGGTCAAACTAAAGGCCGACATTGAGTTTCAAAATTCTTGTCAATTAGTCAGAATCTGTCAGAGTGAAAGATTTTCCTGTGAAGCTGAAGATTCTTTTCACAGGAGAAGATGCTGGAATAGGCAGATGTTTCTGTGGCAGCTTCTGCCAGTTTTGGAAGCAATGATTTTTCCAATATTTTTGTACATCCCTTTATTCAGAAATACAAGATTGACTGAAATATCTTTTGTATTTCAATATTAATGTGCTCCTGCATTTGGTACACGTCTTTCGAGTTTTGGTAGATGGTTTCCAAAACTTCTTCAAGGTAAATTCTCTGATAAAGCAAGAAGGATATTAGAAACTTTTGAAGCTTTGGAAAATGAATGTGTTGTCACTACTAATACGGAAGCCTTTCTGTCACCTTATTCCTTTTCAGAGCACCAGTCAAACTTAAACCTAGGATCTATTACATTTGCAAATTGATAAACTTTTTATATTTTCATATAACTGAAGACGCTTTTGATTGGAATCTTTTTAGTCTGCAAAATTATATTTTGAATTCATCTTTCCAAGATACTAAATTTTTTGAACATATGTGATATTTAAGTTGATGAAAGCAGAATACTGCCATTGAGAACAGTCAGTTGCATCTTCAAACGATTCGAAAATCTCTTGATTATTTTTAAGAATATTTCAGTTATATGTTCCATCTAATAATTCTTTTGAAATTTAATTCCATCGTGAACGATTCTTGTATCCCTCCTACTACTACTACTCAGGTATCCCATGTGATTACAAATAATCAGGTGATATCCTGAGATCTAAGTCTAATGGCCAAAATGACATTCCTCTCTGTGTTCTGAGGGAGCATGCATCTGAGTTGTGTCTGTCCTCGTTCTACTCTACTCTCTATGCATCAAAACTAATAGTTTTCTTCAATTTTATTGTTGAGCCTATCCAAAAAAGAGGTAGCCACTCTGATCCTTCCAACTATCGTTTCATAGCTTTCGCTTCTCATCTAAAATCTTTGAAACTCTCCCCAACTCACATTTCCTGGATCATCTAGAGTCTCATTCCATTCTTTCTGATCATCTGTACAGTTTTCAACGATTGAGGTCAACTGACGAAAGTCTTTGTTAAAGTTTTTTTCCTGTGATCCTGAAGATTCTTTTCCCAGGTGCAGAAGATGCAGGAATAGGCAAATATATCTATTCTAGCTTAGCCAGTGTTGAAAAAAAATCTCATTATTTTTTCAATACGTTAATGCATCCCTTTCTGTTGAATACAAGATTGACTGAAATGTTTTTTATATTTCAGAATTATTTTTTTTCAGCATTTGGTTTACTTCTTGTGAGTTTTGAATTGAGGAAATCATAAAGCTGAAGAATATCTTCCTATTTGGTGAAAAGTTTCGTAAATTTGATCCCGGCATATCCTCTGATAATGCAATATTGATATTAGATATTTCTGCAGCTTCTTTGAAAATGAACTGTGGTGTTTCTGATAAGGAAGACCTTAGGTGTTACCTTTTCCTCTTCAGAGTACCAGTCCATCTTAAACCTAGGATCTATACACTTGTCAATTCATAAACTTGTTTTATTTTCATATAACAGAAAACGCTTTTGATGGATTTTTATTTTTAGCCAGAATACTAGAGCACAATTATATTTTGACTGCATCTGCTCAGGATGACACTATAGTCCTTGATTGCATAGGATAATCCACCTTGGTCAAACGGAGTTTTTCCATTGAGCACATTCAGTGGCATCCTCAAACAGTTCAAATACTTATACCATATCCTTGAGAATAATTCAGTCATTTGTTCGAATAGTTGGAACACCTAAACTGTTTAACTTTTACCAAGAAATTTGCAAAACATTTGTTCATTTTAACTCTCGAATTCCAGTGATTGTAATTTTTTTTTCCTTTTAGAACGTCTTTAGCTATTGTCAACTTATGAATGAAAGATACCAACTTTGTTACTTTGCACAGTATTACACCTAATTGTTCGTCTTTGAGACAATCTTTTACTACTAACTTTAAAGTATAAGCAAAGAAATTATGTACTGTTGTTAGTGCTTGAGCAGCTCAAAATCTGTTTCAAAATTATTTCTATCATTACTTTTCAAATCTACATCTTCACCTTTAGTAGTTATGTCAGAAAATTTTTTGTGACGCCCAAAGAAACTTTTGCATATTAATACAAAACACTCTAAACACCACTAATGTATCAAACTTTAACTTATAATATCTTAGTTGACGATTGAACCAGACAGTAAGTGAGAGAGAGAGATTCTGTGCATTCTAAAGTTTTTTAAATATCTGCCTTGAACTTACCTTTCAGTAAATCTCAGGCTTCTTGGAAGATATGATTCTTCAGGATATTTTCCTTTCGTGTTATTCTCTCTATAAAATCTTTTTTTTTAGCATAATGTTGGTTTGTATTTAGATAATTTTGATTTTACTACCAATAAATACGAGTAATAGATAACATTGCTTACATGTAGCTTTAGAAATATTTTAAATAAAAAGCTCTTTACGACTCTTAGTTAAAAACAGTTTCAGTTTTTTTTAACTCTATCTTATTATTGTTCTTGGAATATTTTCTCAAAATTCTTTAAGAAGAGAAAATGAGTTTCCTTGTGAATATTTATTGATTTACCCAAACTCCATTAGTGATAATAGTATTTCAGTGTTAACCCGTGTAGGAAAGGATAAGAGAATTGGAAAATATATGTTATAGTTATGAAGATGAGTGTAAGGAGTATGGTTTAAACAGTTCTTGTCCAGCTTATATTTGTGAATTGTTTTAGAACATGTAATCCTGATTCTCAGCATCTTAACAACTTTGTTCTATTCTTTTTCAGTCCATTAGTTTTTTTTTTTATCATTTATTTTTACAAAATACAAAAATTTTAAAAAATTTATTGTTGAAGTTCATCTATTTTCTTTACTACTTATTAAGATTAAGGTTGTTCCAACAAACTAAAACAACCATGTAACATGAAAAGGTATTAAGTTTAAGTAGTTCCAACAAACTAAAACAACCATGTAACCTGAAAAAGGTATTAAGATTAAAGTAGTTCCAACAAACTAAAACCACCATGTAATCTGAAAAAGGTATTAAGATTAAGTAGTTCCAACAAACTAAAACAACCATGTAACCTGAAAAGGTATTAAGATTAAGTAGTTCCAACAAACTAAAACAATCATGTACCCTGAAGAAGTAACCCATTAGAAGTAGATTACCATCTTGCATGTTCTACACCCTTTTGAGTATGTACAAATATACGGCTAAGATTGAAATTCTCTATTAGAAGAATCTGTAATCTATGTTACTGAACTCGTAAAAGGTTTTTACTAAATGATAACTTAAAAATAAAATAATACCTTTTAAGTGTAAATGATATTGACTGCGTGAATTATACTATTTGGATCAGTGCTGCTATTGTAGATTTTGGAAATATTTTATTTAATTTTTAGTTATCTAGTTAGTAAAGTAGTAAATGAATACTTGATAATTATCATTGTTTTGTGATAATGATGTAAATTGCTTCTAATAATCTGTGAGGATTCTTTCTATCACTTCTTACTCCCCTTCTAGAGAGGATATATATATATATATATATATATATATATATATATATATATATATATATATATATATATATATATATATATATATATATATATATATATATATATATATATATATATATTAGGGATGGAGTGAAGTATCGGTAATCGGAATTTTTAGGTATCGGTATCTGTAAAAATTTTTGGTATATGAATGGATAAAGTATCGGAATCGGTAAGTATCGGTATCGGTAAAAAATTTTGGTATCGCTCCATCCTAATATATTATATATATATATATATATATATATATATATATATATATATATATAATATATAATATATATATATATATATATATATATATATATATATATAATAATAATATATATATATATATTAGAGGTGGACCGGATATCCGCATCCGCATTTTTTCAATATCCGCATCCGCGGATATCCGCAATTGGATATCCGCAACCGCATACGCATCCGCGGATAGTAAAAAATACCACTTGTTTCAACATTGAAAGCTGTGTTAACAAATGTTATTAAGTCTAAGGGAGTTTCAAGGATGACTGAAACATTAATGAAGGAGACGAACGACAGATTTGAAAACCTGGAAAATGATGATGCTTATACAATTGCAAACTTTTTAGATCCTAGGTACAAAACAAAATTTTTTAAACCACTTGTTTCTCAGAATTTTAAAATCAAATTAGAATGCTTATGCGATGAGATGATAGAAACAGCTAAAATAACGCCTTTCAAGAAAAAGCAAAAGCTCTCAGATTCAAAAGGAACAAAATCTGTTAACTTAAGCATTGCTAAATCAATGAAAGGTCATACCTAAGTAAGAAGTGTCAAAGGATACAATATCGATTATTGAAAATTATCTGAAACTCCCACGTTTGGAGACAGATAAAGAACAACTGGTTTGGTGGAGAGATAATTGCAAAAGTTTTCCTTTTCTTGCTGAGCTGGCAAGGACTTATTTAGCATGTCCTTCAACTAGTGTTGCTAGTGAGCGTCTTTTCAGTGGAGCAGGCCTCATTTACGACGAAAAGCGAACCAAACTTTCACCTGAAAGAGCCCAAAAGCTTTTATTTCTAAAAAATAACTTACCAATTATTAACTTCAAATGGAATATGTGAAACTGTGAAGTGTGAAGGTAATACTGAATTACTGGCTATATATATATATATATATATATATATATATATATATATATATATATATATATTATATAATATATATATATATATATATATATATATATATATATATATATATATATATATATATATATATATATATATAATATATATATAATATATATATAACCTTTTTCCAAATGGGTGGAGGTTAGGGAAAGAGGTTGGTGGGGTTTTCAAGAGTTGGGTCCCCGTTCCACACCCTGGTAACATAGATTCTGGATATATATTTAAAATTCCAAGAATCTATGGCAAAAACTCTTAAAAAAAATTAAACTATCCGCAACCGCATCCGCGGATAGTAAAAAAATTACTATCCGGTACCTATATATATATATATAATATATATATATATATATATATATATATATATATTATATATATATATATATATATATATATATATATATAATATATATATATATATATATATATAATATATATATATATATATATATAATATATATATATACTAAAGGATGGAGTGAAGTATCGGTATCGGAAAAAATTTTGGTATATGAATAGATAAAGTATCAGTATCGGTATATTTTCAGGTATCGGCACCTGTAAATTTTTTGGTATCGGTATCGGTAAAAATTTTGGTATCGCTCCATTTCTAATATATACCTTCCTTTTTTTTTTTACCTTCTCACCCCCTGACCACCCCACGCTGAGGTGACCACACTTCGCTAATGAAGCCGCCCGCCGCAGTCGGCCTCGACCAGAGATCTTCCAAGGTAGTGATGCCTCAGGAGATTCTGGGGTGAGAATTGGAAGGACAGTGTAATAGAAAGTGTGACTCGGTCTCCGGGGCCTCTCCACATCTGGTACAAGTGGGTGATGTTGTCTGGTTTATTTTGTATTTATGTTTGTATTGTTGTAAGTTTGGGTGGTGCCCACATCTCAATCTTGCTAATGAGATTTGTGAGTGTCTTGGGAGGTTGCTTGAAGTTGGGGTTTATTTCGGGTGGGGGTGTGTCAAGGATTTGTTTGGTGGTCTGTTGATGAAGTAGGAATGCGTTAGTTGAGTGTGAATATGTTTGGTTATTGTGGTATTGGGGGGGGATGTGATTTAGATATATATATATATATATATATATATATATATATATATATATATATATATATATATATATATATATATATATATATATATATATATATATATATATATATATATATATATATATATATATATATATATAATCATGGCTCAAACGACAGAGTGATTGACTCACGTGCTTGAGGGCGCCCGTTCGATCCTACTTGGGGATCCTAGGTATATATACTACCTAGAAAAGTTCCTCTCCACGAATAGGCCGGTGCCCGCGAGATGTGAATACTATATATATATATATATATATATATATATATATATATATATATATATATATATATATATATATATATATATATATATATATATATATATATATATATATAATATATATATATATATATATATATATAAAATAGGTTGGTCAGCGACAGTTAATTTTAATTACTGGTGAGAGTAAAAGGTCATCATTACATCTTGTGGGACGCAACGATGGAAATATTAATGTAAGTTTTCCATTTTTTGTACTGATCTATTATCTATTTAGATTCCCAATACTTTTTACTTATAATTGTAAATCTCATTTTGGCATGAATAAAAAGGGAATTTTTTTCTTCTTCTTCCTGCAGGTCGTCATCCCAAATATGGAGATTCCTGATAAAAATTCTAATGTCAGACATACGAAACCAGGAGATTATGTAGAAGTCGTTATTACTGATGCTTCTTCACAGGTTTTAATAGGAGCTCCAATAAATTTTATCTTCTATAAAAGAATTTTCGCCATAATGCATGTTTTATTTGTAAATAAATATATAGTTTGTTATTTTTTTTTTTTTAATGTATATTATTTGTTTTGGTATGAATAAACGAGGGAAAAATTATGGTGTGAACAGATTAGTAAACTAAATATTAAAGAGACGCAGAATACATATATATATATATATATATATATATATATATATATATATATATATATATATATATATATATATATATATATATATATATATATATATATATATATATATATATATATATATTTTTATACCACCACCACTCACGGGAAAAAAAACTTATTCAAGGAGGGGTGTTAGAGGGATAAAAACAAAAAAACAAAAACCTTCAGTTCCTACTAACGCAAAGTTCTTAGGCGAGCACAGACGTGGGCTTCAAAGAAATTGAGATTAAATTTAGCAAGAAAACTAGAAGATGGGAGAGTTCTACAAAATAGGGATGGCAGGGAATGAGAAGGCACCACAGCGGACAAGCCTGGAGTTGTCTATTTCTACACAAAATTTGTGTAGACAATGCACCCCTTGTGCTACGAGGACGCCATAAAGGTGGAGGTATACGAGTGGATAGATCCCTCGAGCATTTGCCGCTGTAGTTTCTACAGAAAAGAGGGAAGGCCCCAACGTCACGTCGCAAAGATAAGGGGTCAAGTGATTTTAGAAAGAGCAGAACAATTTGTCTTTTAGCGTTTGACTCGACCCTATCCAAAAGACGGGTGAAACCTGAGCCACCCCAGATACGAGAGCATTACTCCATACTAAGACGGATGAGGTCCTTGTATAACTGGAATAACTGCGAAGAAGTAAAAGATTCTCAGTCTAAACAGCCATTGTGATATGAGGTTTCCAAGACTTTTTTTTTTTTTTTGTTTTATGCGAAGGCCAAGGATTATTGTCAACAGGAGAACCATCGAAAGAAATAGAAAAGTTAGATGTCTTTGAGAGGGAGATTTCAAGAAGAGTTTTTAAAGAGTTGAATTTCACAAGGTTGAGAGAGCCCCATTGGGAAATTCTATCCAGATCTGCAAGGAACGGAATCGGAAAGATGAAAATGAGAGGCTACTCTAAATGCAAAAGAGGGAGAAGATTTGAAATGAGTATAAGAACGGAGGATCGAGTCATCGGCATATAAATTGATAGAGTTAGATGAGCAGCTGAGATCTTTAATGAAAAGTAGGGGGTCAAGACAGAACTCTGAGGAATACCACTATTGACAGAAAAGGAAGATGTCGCTCCATCAACAACAGCCGAAATTTAACGATTAGTAAGAGCTAGACATAAGTAAGCAAAGAGGATGAGGAAACCCAAAGGAGAGGAGTTTGGAAAAGTAGTGACGTATCCCATGTGTCAAGCGCTAACATAAAAGTCTCCCCATGGTCCCTAAGGGCAGAAGACCATAAATCTGATAGGAAAGTAAATCACCAGTAGACCTCGAACGCCGAAAGCCATACTTACGATCAGAAAGAAGAGAATGAGATTCCAGATCTAAGTGAGAGTTGAGAAGGATTTCAAATATCTTAGACAGAATACAAGTAAGAGCTATAGGGCAATAGTTAAGAGGGATCAGAGCGGC
Source organism: Armadillidium nasatum (assembly GCA_009176605.1). Lineage (NCBI taxonomy): Eukaryota > Metazoa > Arthropoda > Malacostraca > Isopoda > Armadillidiidae > Armadillidium > Armadillidium nasatum. The sequence continues at coordinate 74,208 of SEYY01006035.1, read as the reverse complement.
TACTATTCTTCGGAATAGGTTGGACTAATGCGCGCTACCAACACTGAGGGAAAGTACTAGTATTGAGGCATAGAGAGAAAAGTTGAACGAGGGACGGGGCTAGCTCAGCACACTCCCTTGAAACTAGTGGGGGAATGCCATCCGGGCCGTTTGCCTTCCTAGCGTTCATATTTTTCAGAAGCCCATGCACCTGATCAAATGTAATCACGGGTAAAGGCATGGGACATATGAGAGAAGTAGTAGGAGGAGGGGATTGCCTGAGTTGTCCAGGGTTGAATTAAGATAGAACAAGAGGCCGAAGAGATTAGCATTTTTAGTTCGAGTGTTGGCAACAGAACCATCAGAGCGAATAATAGGATAGGAACATTTATAAACTGTTTGAGAGCTTTTTCTCAAAGAGGCCTACAAAGATTTATGAGTAGGAGAATTTAGGAGCTCAGCACATCTTCGTTTGGTGAAGGTCCGCTTTGCTCGTCGAATATCCCTGCAAAGATTCAGAGCTGAATGAAAATTAGCGTGATTGGAGGAGAATTTTTCCACCTCGATACGCGATGTCTAGCCTGAATGGCACGCGAGGAAGTACGATCGAACCATGGACTTTGAGAGAAAGATTTAGATGAAAGGGGAATGAACCTACTCATCCCATCAAAACGATTACAGCCCCCACCTTATCACAAGGACCGAAGTGTCTTCAGAGACATAGCAGTCCCTACAATCAAAGTGCCAGAAGATACGCAGGGCAGGGTGGAGCAGTTGGAGAGAAAGCATGAAAATTAAGAGAAATTAGCTTGTGGTTGGAGTTACCAATAGGTGCGAAGATAGAGAGAACCATAAGTCGGGTTCAATTATTGGTTGGGACTATCCAGAATGTGTGTTGGTTAATTAATTTTGTTATTCAAAATATAAACTGGAAATATAATGTATATTAAAAAGAATGTATTTAAATTTGGGGAATATCAAATTCAATAAATTTAAAAATTGTTAAAGTACTAAAAATCCTGTTATAAAATGACATAATTAGGCCGACTAAACGTGCCTATGCCTTATAGCGATATAATCAGAGAACTATATCACAAAAATATATCGATATTTCGTAAGAACCTTGTTGACAGATATTTGAAAAATACTTAAGGTACATACTTTTATATTTTTTAGGCCTATTTGCTGGCCGTTAAGGTCTAAATGACAAAATGCCTTAATAATCTACGTAGATATCAAAGTATTAATAACTATTAAATAATTATTGGTGCAAAAATATAGAATTTTTGATAAAACCAAATTTCTACTTTCAATATTTTAATGTTACAGACAATTAAAAAGTTAAATTTGTACAAAAAGTTCAGACAAAAATATTAAATTAAAGCATTTTGGTGTGCTCTATTGTAATAGAAGAATTTAAATAGTTGGATGAAAATTTAATCTTTAGAAGAAGAATTTAAAAAGAAAAAGGGAAACCATTAGTTGCAAATTAATATCTTAAAACAAAAATGGCAGGCTAAGAGAAACCAGAGAGGAAGAGAGACTTACTAAGTAATTATGTCAAAGTAAATAAGTCCCAATTTTCAATAGCAATAAATTCCAATAAAATCAAACCATTATAAATTTAATCAAACTGAATAAAACAAATTTCTCTTAAGTAACACTTTACTTTGAAGTCATACAACACAGTAAATGCAATTACAAGTTCAAATAATAAAATTAAAAAAAAAATTCCTGCATTGATATTGAACTAAATATTAATACTCAACAATTCATTAATAAATAATACTACAAATTAAAAAAAAAATTTAATAGTATAAACGCCATGTCTCAAAATCAAATCTAAAACCTAACTCATAGAAAGTTTTTCCTATAAGACGTGCAATGACAGCGTAGAGTTGTTGTATATATTCAGACAATAATTTGAAGTAGCAATTTTCTGAATAAAAACGATACAATAAAATTTCATTAATAACTCGAGTAATCAAAATTAAAATTATTTCCCTGTTGTTGGTTGGGTTTCCACTTTTTAGGAGCAGGTTCTCCAAAGTTCTGAAAATTGCCTCCACCACGTCCTCCTCCTCCTCCGACGCCACCTTGACCCCACCCATAGGTTCCTCCCCCAACCCAATTACCACCGCCCTGGTTCCACCCTCCGAACCCTTGCCCCCCTTGCGGATTTGTTACGCTGGGTGGATATGTTACTGGTTGGTTGCTGAGATGATGGGGATAAGACCCCGAAGAACCCTGACCCCCTCTCATTGGTCCAGTTCCCATTCCACTCATGTTCCCACCACGGTTGTTGCTGTTCACTTTGTTTCCAGTGTAATCCCATCCACATGGGCCAGGAGTCTCTTTCATATTCATATTGTAATTCTCCTCCTCCTCCTCCTCCCCTAAATCTTCGTCCACTCCAAAATCCTCTTGAGATTGGGCCATATTCCAACCACCTCCTTGGCCAAAACCCGAGAGTTGACTGCCCAGAGCTTCCTAATCCTGCTTGAAATCCTTCTTGAAAACCTACACAAAAAGAACAAAGAAAAATACTCGTAAATAAATGTAAAAAAAAAAAAGAAAGAAAAAAAAAGAATATATCGTATAATTCATATAGAAGATTCCTAATAGGTCAAAACCATCATTATATAATTAAATCAAAATTAATGTATCATATTTCATCTAAAAAAGACTATAACGTTATTTAAAATAAAAAAATAATAATTATAATTTCCTACCTTCTCCATATTCGTTTCCTCCAAAGTTTCGCATTCCACCGCCACCGCTGCCTCCACCTCCTCTTCCTCTTGGACCTCCTGCAATTGGGCCTGCAGAGAGACGAGCACTTATACCAGGATTTAGACCTGGAACTGCGCTTCTTCCTCCTCCACCAAGTCTTCCGCTCCATCCATCAAGAAGTGGAGGGACATTGCCGATTCCACTACGTCCACCACCGCCGCCGCTATTCCATCCTCCAAGCATTCCACCACTCTTCCAATTTGAACTATTGCGGCCGCCGCCACCACCTCTTCTTCCTCCATAGTTATCCCACTCCTCATCTGCTTCTTCCTCTTCGTAATCACCATAATCACCACCACCAAAGCCTCTTCTATTTCCTGCACCTCCCCCTCCTCTTCCAAATGATCCTCTGTCTTCTCTTCCACCTTTATTACGTCGCCTACGGTCATCCCGTGATTCCTTCCTTCGTTTTTCCTCAAGTTCCTGTAAGAAAAAAATATATATATATTATATATATATATATATATATATATATATATATATATATATATATATATATATATATATATATATATATTATATATATATATATATATATATATATATATATATATATATATATATATTATATATATATATATATATATATAATATATAATAATATATATATATATGAAATCATCATATTAGGTGATTTCAATGTTCACCACCGCCAATGGCTTTCTTCTAGTTCTCATGATACAGCTGGTGAACGTGCCTTCCAATTTCGCTATCCAAAACAACCTTGAGCAGTTGGTGCAGCTCCTACTCGTATCCCTGATCGTCTTGGAGATGAACCCAACATTCTAGACCTTTTCCTAACTTCTAATCCTTCTCCTTATACTGTTAAACTCTTTCCTCCTCTGGGTTCCTCCGATCACCTTCTTATCTCTCTGTATCCTCTTCTATCTCTTCAAGTCTTCCGCAGGAAAGACCCCCTTCTACGGAAAGGAAACGTTTGTGGCACTTCGGTGCCGCAAGCTGGTCGGACTTGCGGTCGTACTTCTTCGATTTCCCGTGGAATGATTATTGCTTCCGTGGGAGGGGTCCCTCGGAGTGTGCAGAACGCATTACCGAGGTGATTCTCTCTGGCATGGAGGCATACATTCCATATTCTTTCCCTTCTACTAAACCTAACAAACCTTGGTTTAACTCTGCTTGTTCTCGTGCTATCCGCCGCAGGGATGCTACCTTCAGGGATTACCGTCGTCTTCAAACTCCAGAAACTCACGCAATTTATATTTCATCCCGGAATCGTGCAAAATCTATCCTTCGTAACACTAAAAACTCTTTCTCCGTAGAAAATGCAATAATCTTTCTGGTTCCTCTTCTTCACGTTCTTTCTGGCATTTTGCAAAAAATGTCAACTTTGCTTCTTCCTCTTTCCCTCCTTTAATATCTTCCGACGGCACAACTGCTGTTTTACCTTCTTCTAAAGCTGAACTCTTTGCTCAAACTTTTGCCTCTAATTCAACCTTAGACGATTCCGGAGCTATTCCTCCTCCTTCAACCCCCTCCAACTCATTTATGCCTAAAATTAGTAATTTCTTCTAAAGATGTCATTTCTGCTCTCTCTGAGCTTAATACTAAGAAGGCGTACGGTCCTGATGGTATTCCTCCTGTGGTTCTCAAAACTTGTGCTTCCGAGCTTGCACCCTGCCTTCGGTAAACTATTTCGTCTTTGTCTCTCTACTTCAACCTTCCCTTCTTGCTGGAAACGTGCGCTCATTCAACCTGTGCCGAAAAAGGGGGACCCCTCTCAACCCTCCAACTATCGTCCTATTTCTTTGACCTCCGTTCTCTCTAAAGTTTTCGAATCTATCCTTAACAGGAAGATTTGGAAACATCTCAATTCTTCTAATCTTATCTCTGATCGCCAGTATGGCTTTCGTAAGAAACGCTCTACTGGTGATCTTCTTTCCCTTCTCTCTGACTCTTGGTCCTCCGCTCTTCGGCATTTCGGTGAATCTTTTGCTGTCGCGCTGGACATATCGAAAGCCTTCGATAGAGTCTGGCACAAAGCTTTGATTTCTAAACTTCCCTCTTTCGGTATCTATCCTTCTCTCTGTGATCTTCTCTCTGATTTCCTTTCTGGTCGTTCTATAGCAGCTGTTGTAGACGGCCACCGTTCATCCTTTAAATCTATTAACAGTGGTGTTCCTCAAGGGTTCTGTCCTATCACCAACACTTTTTCTACTTTTCATTAATGACCTTCTCTCTATTCACCTCATCTCCTATCCACTCCTATGCTGATGACTCCACCCTTCATTATTCTTTTCAGTTTGAAAAACGTCCCACCCAACAGCAGTTGATAGACTCGAGAAGGGTAGCCTTGGAGCAACTAACCTCTGATCTTTCTCGTATTTCAAATTGGGGCAGAGAAAACATGGTTGTTTTCAATGCCTCAAAAACTCAATTCCTTCATCTCTCCACTCGACACAATCTTCCACACAACTATGATATCTTCTTCGAAAACACACAACTCAAGCCTTCATCTGTTCTTAATATTCTTGGTGTTTCTTTTTCTCGTGATCTTTCTTGGAAAGATCACATTACTTCTCTTTCTAAACAAGCTTCTAAGAGGTTGGGTGTTCTGAGGCGCCTTCAGAATTACTTCACGCCACCCCAGTTGCTTGCTCTGTATAGGGGTGTTGTTCGCCCCTGTATGGAGTATGCTTCGCACATCTGGGGTGGTTCCACACATACAGCTCTCCTAGAGAAGGTGGAGTCAAGGGCATTTCGTCTCATCAACTCTCCTGCTCTTACTAATTCTCTTCAATCTCTTTCTGCCCGTCGAATTGTTGCGTCACTCTCTCTTTACTATCGCTATTACAACGGACACTGCTCTTCTGAACTCTCTCGTCGCATACCTCCTCCATTGAGAAGAGCTCGTGCGACACGCCTTCTACACATTCTCATCCTTTCTCTGTCCAACTCTCCGACCCCAGACTTAACCGCTATGCTCAATCTTACATATACTCTACTGGTAAAGTCTGGAACACACTCCCTTCATCTGTTTTCCCAACTTCCTTTGACTTGCATACTTTCAAACGTCGTGTATCTGGACACGTCGGCCACCATCGACCATGATAATAGATCTTTCCCAACTCCGGTGGAATTTGGTAGGCCTTCGGCCTTTGCCCACCGGATAAAACAAATATATATATATATATATATATATATATATATATATATATATATATATATATATATATATATATATATATATATATATATATATATATATATATATATATATTTTTTTTTTTTTATTACCTTATATATATATATATATATATATATATATATATATATATATATTATATTATATATTATATATATATATATATATATATATATATATATATATATATATATATATATATATATATATATATATTGGAAGTTATGGAGCGATACCAAAATTTAACCGATACTGATTAATTCAATTATTTTTTCATGCCTCCTCTTCAGCCAGGAATATTGAGAAAGAAAAAGAAGATCATCAGCTATACAAATCAATTAACACAGAGAGAGAATCAGCCTTATACTATCCCACCAAAACATCACGTTTTAGAGCCCGATAAAGATATGGGGGTTGGTTATGAAGAACATCTCGAGTCGTTTACAGTAAGAACCTAATTTTTACACCAGAATCAACCTCATCCAGTAGGTCAAAATATCTCAAAATGAACTGAATGAATTAAGTTATGACCTAAAGTTCGAATGATTTAAAGTCAGGACTTGAAGTTATTAAAAAAACAAAGCAGCTTTTTTTCACCCCTAGGCTTCAGCAGTGGAATTCACTGGAAGAAAATGTTAGTGTCTAAATACAGAAACCAACAGAAAGACTTAACCCAATTTTTCAAATTCCAAAACACCTTCTTGTTTGCATTAATGTAAAAGGTCTGATGACATTTTTGAAAATGAAGCATAATGCACAAGACTGAAGACTCTTCATAGATATTTAAGTTAAAGCTTGAAAGCAGTTCTGTCTCACAATAGAAATTCATTGCAGTTTGTTCCTCTAGGTCAAGCAGTACATATAATGGCAAACTATGAAAATATATTAAATTGCTAATTGAAAGCATTAAATATAAATATAAGACCAATCAATGGCAGATATGTAAAGGTATGAAGGTTATTTCTATCTTACTCGAAATGAAGTTAAGCTATAACGAGAATTATTGTAAGCTTTATCTGCGAGGGGACAAAAAAAGAACACGATGGACTGAAAAGATTATTGGTGTAGCCTGAAAAAAATTAATATCCCGTGCACTTCTTTAAATCATTGAGCTATCTTTACTTATTAAACTCTGGTTAATGAAGAATATTGTGAAGGCAATGAATCAGGAAGGAAAAGCTCTCAAGAATAAAGATTAATTTAGGTAGACATAACTTATACATTTTTCGCATCATACAAATATCCTTCTATATTTGTGACTTCCCTCTTTACAATTTTATTATCAGCAAGGATAAATTCTATCCTCACTTTCTTCACTCAATCATCAAAACAATCACTCCCACACCTTCACTGACCGACTCCTCTCCTCACTCAACAACTGAGCTGCTCTTTCCTCTCTCTCATTCTTATTATCTTTTCCATCCATATCTGAAGAGAAAGATTTTAACCTAATTTGAAAAACGACGCTGCTCTTTCCTCTCTCATTCTTATTATATCTTTTCCATCCATATCTGAAGAGAAAAGATTTTAACCTAATTTGAAAAACGAATTATTTCATGTACACGAATCCATACAATATTGGGGGGAGGGGGAGAGGGAGGGAGCTTTAAAACGACAAAGGTAATTAAAGGTAATAAAGAGTAATTCTTTTAATTCAACATACCTTATGAAACTCTCTAGTTTCTTGTGAAAGTTGTGGAATTCTGTCAAAGTATTCCTGATCTTTTGGTCTTGGGTTACCTAAAATATATATATATATATATATATATATATATATATATATATATATATATATATATATATATATATATATATATATATATATATATATATATATATATATATATATATATATATATATAAAAAATAATTTTTATTCCGAAATAAATTTACTTGCAATGTATCTCACAGTAACTATTAACAAAGGCTCCTTACCACTCATAATTCTTTCCCATTTACATTCGTCGTAGCGCTCAAACACAATTATAAGCTCAAAATGTGGTGTATCGGGAAATAAGTCAACAGGAGTAGCTCTATATAAAAAATTAATGAAAAAAAAAAAAAATCAAATTCAAAAAGTACATGACAAAGGGGGGGGGGGAAATCTACTTTTGTTATGCCCTTCATTAAATCTTTAAAAAAAAAAAAAAAAAAATTTGGGGAGGAAATTTTAAATTAACCACTTGATCTATAATACTTGTGGCAATTTAACTTCGTTAGAATTTAAGAGTTTATAAAATAATCAGCATAATATTTGTAGTAAACTATTAAATGAAAATTTTAATTAAATATTAAAATTTCAACAAACTTTATAATTGAATATTAATTTTCAACAATTAAAAGATTCGTTGTAAAAATAAGTCAATGAAAGCGTAGTTACCGCCTACCTTATCGGAACGAAATAGAAGCCTTTATAAGACTTGCTACGTGGCCTGCCTAATGCCTGGAAATTTGGTAACGCAGCCTGGGGATCGCAGGAGACGTACACAATTTTATTAAGATATTCACACTTCCTAAGAGCATTCATTACACCACCACCTATGTTTAAAAAAAAAAAAAGATGAGTAACATTAAGAAAATATCATAGAAAAATTATAATTCATTTTACCTAAAAAAAATCTGAAACATTAAAATTTAAAAATATATATTAAAAATGTACCAAGTCCTGCTCTAGGAGGGTCAACAATGGCAACAACGTTATTTCGTTGTGACCTCTCAATCATATTGTCAATGTAATCTTCTGCTTTCCCATTGTAGAAAACGGCATTCGCAATTCCATTGTTTTCTGCGTTTCTTCTTGCATTTTCAACAGCAGACTCAGTAATTTCCACTCCCATTGTCTTATATGAATGCTGAAGAGCAAAATATATGAAGTACAAACATTAATGCAAGAAATAAAAAGGGGGGAGGGGGGAGGGTTGGGCATATTTCCAATGTTAAAACCAGGTATGATAATCAAAACATACCTTTTCTACTTCCTACGAGCTATAGATAGATACAGATAAAAAGAAACTAGTTTAAAAAACTTATTTTAAGGAATCTATTGTCTCTCTTACAAGGTAAACCATAAAAAGGGATTACAAATGAAGAAAAGTGTAGGCTAATATGTTTTATACAAATTTTATTTTCAAATTTGAAAGTTCAAAAGTCTAGCCTTTCAAAAAAAAAAAAATTTTCAATAAAAAAAAATAAAAATAAAATAAATAATAGAATATATATATATATATATATATATATATATATATATATATATATATATATATATATATATATATATATATATATATATATATATATATATATATATATATAACAAGTAGGCAAGTCAAAAAGTAACTGAACTTAACGTGTACCTCTATCTCTCATAATGTTAAGAGTTTTAGGCGAAACCACCTTCAAAGCAACCATACAGATCTGTGACCGACTATACCACTGCTTAAAAAAAAAAAAAAGTCCTTAAGCAATCTTTGGCAATGTCTCTCAAACCGACCATCAAAAGCAAGTGATCTAATCTGTGGACTGAATTCGTTGACTCTTAAAAGCATTCTTCAAGTGAAGAAAGGTAAAAATCTGCCGGAGCAAGATCTGGAGAATAAGGAGGGTGTGGAAGTAACAGGTACTTGAGAAGCTGAGAATCTGCCAAATACAGACTGACACGAAGTAATTGAGGTAGAGCGTTTTCGTGGTCCAATACTCAATTCATAACTTGCCACAGGTACGGACGTTTCTACTTAACAACATCGCGAAGAAGACAAAATACGATCGTACAGTTTGGATAACAGTACGACCATTTTTACCAGTACATAATACCATCCTTGTGGGATGAGTATCATCTTCCAACAGATTTCCGTCTATTCCATAAAGTATTCGTACCACGGGCACACTAACGGTTGTAATATGGCGTCATTACCAAAACCCCTTTTAACATACCTAATGTTTCTGTAAATATCTTCTCTAGACAAGCAAAAAAAAAAACTAAATGTTAATTAAGTCTTTGCTCAAATTTTAACATTCTAGCTACATGTGTAAACGAAAATCACTAAGCACAAACAACAATTCTGGAGCAGATCAAAGACGTACATTTTCTCATTCCTTCTCACAGTTGTAACATCTCTACGATTGATTAATCATGTTTTAACACGTGGGAGCAATACGTGGAAACCCCCTCAACATCGCATGTACGGTAGATGTGCTATTTCAAAAATATAATATTATATATATATATATATATATTATATATATATATATATATATATATATATATATATATATATATATATATATATATATATATATATATATATATATATATATATATATATATATAATGATGTTATCAAATTGATAGCAATTTAAATTTCCCATTTTCAAAATAAGAAGAGGGTTTATGTAATTGAGAATTACAAAACATTTTGAATTTTTAAAAGAAACTCACCTGGATGAGAATTTAAAATCTAAAAAAAGGACATGTCTGGGGGGGGGGGGGGGATGTGGATGAATGATAAGTTTATGTACAAAAAATATACACAATCAATATTATAATAAGAATAGACTTTCAAACTAGAAAGAAGAAGTAATTTAAAGTATGAAACATTTGGAGGTTTAAATAAAATACCTCTGCTATAGACAAGCCAATTGTGCCAACACCACAACACACATCCAGTACGATAGAGGTAGAATCAATGTCAGCAACTTCGGCGATCTTTTCATATAAAACCTCACATGCTGGGGTGTTTACCTAAAATCAATTACAAATATTTTTAAAAAGGTATGGTAAAAAAAAAAAAAAAAAAAAAAAAAAAAAAAAAAAAAAAAAAAAAAAGCTGTAAAACTTACCTAACAAAATTTTACCAATTACAAAATGATCTGATTAAATGTACTCTTAATTTTTAGTTCATTAAAAACAAAAACTCTCAGACATTTGTCAAAAGCTATCATTATCATTACATTGGTTTTATCTTTTTTTGGAAAGTTTTAATGAACAGTTTTATGTACATATATTTATTAAAAAAAAAAAAAATACCCCAGTTAAAGGTTGAGCATTTCTCAAAATTTACACACAAAAAACTCAACTCAATAACCTTTGGGGAAGGTAAACAGGAGAACCATACAAACCAATTAAAATGGTTTGGTGTTTACCTGAAGAAACGCATCTGGTGAAGCTCTAAACGTTTTACCCAATATAGTTTCTTCAATATAGGTTTTGCCATATACATGTTCGAATTCCACTTCTTTTCCCGCTTCCCTTTAGAGATTATAAAAAAAGAATTTGAGAAGAGACTCCAAGTTAGTGACTGTACAGCAGCAGGGTCGAGGTCAGGTCAGATGGTTAATGACCCTCATTATTTTTTAAAGTAACCCTCCTCAGCACAGCCTAACTGGGGCTCCTTTTCTCACACATATACAAATGCATCAAAAGAGGTCAAAAGGCTTCAAAAACAAATGAAGATCCCTTCAAAGACTGGGAAAAAATAATTTGATCTTCCCAAGGTATTTCTTTTGACTCTCTCGATACATTTTTATCAATATTTGTAAAAACTAAACATTGGGAGAAAAATACATTAATAAACCACAAAAAATGAATTTAAAAATTTATTTTACTATGATAAATATTCTCAGATATAATCTTTGTCACGATAAATGTTTTCATAAAATTTATATTACTGAAAAGTAAATACAAAAGTCAACGTACCTTTGACCAACTCGCTGGAAAAAAATAGAAGTGACCCCAACAGCTCCCCCTTCGCCTTCTGTAAAATATTTTTTTACATCTTCTTTGATATCATTAATTTCGTCTTCGCTTAGGCTTTGAGGGTGAATCTGTGATGAGCAAATAAAGAAGTTACAACTATACAAAAAAAATTAATGATTAGACGTTCTTTAGATAATTCTGAAATCAAATTATATCATTAAAAAATTTAAAATATTAGATTCTAACCCATCTTGCTTCTGTAAACAAATCAAAATCCCTTTAAGATAAACAATAGGATCACAAAACTTTACAAAAATTAAATTTCTTCTTGCCTTGTGTTCCAAGTTAGCCTGTAATACAGGTATGCATAAATTTAATCTCAGACAACCGCTTACATATCAGAATTCATATAGATTTTTACCTCAAAAATATTTATTCTTGATAATTATATTTACCCCATTAATAAAATAAACCTTTTAAAATTCATAATCTTGATTCCTACTTAAATTCTTCAAGTTACAATAAATCTTCATAATGAACCTACACTGGTATTTACTAAACATGGTATTTGCTATATTCATTACAAGCCACCAGGACTTAAAACTTTTGTACACCCCATTGGTTTTCTCCTTCCCCTACAAACACTGTGCGTAATCCAGGTGTATCGAAGTAAAAATAATTGACATACCATTCCCATATTCTTAAGGTAAGCCATAAAATAAGCCGTGCACTAACACTAACACACAAACATCTCTCACCTGAACAATTAACATCACATCAAAATTTTGCGAGGTCCGCACTGCGAGCTGGCGCCAAACTCCATTATGAGAAAAAGGGTCAAAAGGAGCATGTTCAGAAGTTTCCAAATACGATTCCATATACTGAAAACAAGAAATAATTATGGTCATGCGGAAAAGAAAATTTTTTAGGTAATATTAAGTATTATTACAGCAAAAAAATTTTACGATTATTTATTATTATTATTGTGAAAAACAATTATAAAACAATTATTACTATTATGGAGAAAAGAATTTTCAATTATTATTATTATTATTATTATTATTACCACCAATATACAAAAATAATAATTTTACCTTTACTACTTCTTTCATTTTGTCATTTAAATGAGTGAGATGATCTACTGGTCCTACTTCTACTGAACCCTCTCTGTAGCTTGCAACTCTGAACCCAACTATTGGTTTGTCACTCTCTTTGCTTTATATATTATTATATATATATATATATATATATATATATATATATATATATATATATATATATATATATATATATATATATATATATATATATATATATATATATATAATATATATATATATATATATATATATATATATATATATATATATATATATATATATATATAGAGCAAACGTATCTTAAATATCAAATTTTTTTAAGGGGGTAATGAAGGTTTCATATGAAAACATTTTTTTAAAGTTACAAACTTTTACATTTAATCTGAATTTTAAATTCAAAACATATTTCAGTGCAAACCTTGCAAAAAAAGTTTTTTTTTTTAAACCAAAAATATAATCACAACAAAGAAAATAAAAATTCTTATATAATATATAATATATATATATATATATATATATATATATATATATATATATATATATATATATATATATATATATATATATATATATATATATATATATATATATATATATATATATATATATATATATATAATATATATATATATATATATATATATATATATATAGTGAACTTACCAATTGTGAATTCACATTTATTGCGATATGCTTGTTTAACAGGAGAGTGAACAAAATCATCAACTTCGCAATATATATATATATATATATATATATATATATATATATATATATATATATATATATATATATATATATATATATATATATATATATATATATATATATATATATATATATATATATATATATATATATATATATATATATATATATATATTATTGTGGTTCCCCATAACTCTAAGAGAATAATTTATGAATTGACAAAGATGTGCTTTAATAAATCTGTTCAAAATTTTAAAAAAGTTATAAATCAAACCAGAAATGTTATTGGGTTTGGAGGACCCCATTACAATGAAAAATTCTTTTTCTTATATTTTTTTCCTTTTGAAAAATACTTTTAGATTTGGTATCGCTTTTCATTTTAAAATTATTTTTTTAAAATAAATTTTTCATTTTTATTTCATCAAAACTTTCCATTTTCTCAACAAAAAAATTTTTTTTGGGTAAACTTTAAAAAAGCAGTTACTTCAAACAATAAGAGCCAATATTTTATTTTATTTTATGATGATAATGAAATGCATTAACTTTTAAGGACAAATTACTACTTAATGTCCTTTGACAAAGCATGTGGGGGTGGGGGTGGGGGTGGAGGAGTGATTATTTCATCATCCCTAAAATTCACTTCAAATTTTTATTCAATCGTAAATAGAATAGAAGTTATGGGTCTTTGAATAAAGTGACATTAATTAAACTTTCCAAATATTCAAGGTGATATTTCATGGCCCCAAATCAGTGTTCAAACCTCAAAATTTCAGTTAAGTAGGGTAGTTTTATCTCAAGATGACTTTGAATATAAAGTTACATAAAAATTGGTTAAAAGTCAAATACAAATTCAAATTTTATTTCCCCTTTCAAAAGGTCAGTGAACATACTAGTTAATCATTACCTGTGACAAACCAATCCAAACAGTAACTACTCAGTCGACAAAGTATTTTCTCAAATCCTAACCAAACTATTTTGTTTTTATTCACCTATTGTCAACTTTAATCCCTCTGTCTTGGTCTTTTGTGAAGAACTTACTCTTCTGAGCAAAATTGAGTTGAAATTTTTTTGTCTTTAATCAATTGTATAATATTAAATACCTGCATTCCTTCAATCTCATTCTATAACTCTTATTCACAAAACCACAAATCATTAATAAAACACCAAGTTATACCCCCTAGGTGTATCAAAGACTTTCTTTGGTAAGGGGTCTAAACTTCTGCATAATAGCCAATTAACTGTTTAACACCATAATTATTAATAATGCTTTCTACTCTACTTTAATTATTAAATTATAATTAATTATAATTTAATAATTAAATTCCTTGTTTAATTTACCAATGTGAAGGTATCCCACACATTTTACTACTGAAACTCATCTACCACTTATCAGTCAACCAACAATTTTATCCAAGTCAGAACTAAACTATAAAACAAACACTGTAGATTCTCAACAGAAATAGCCAATTTAGTACATGGTTTCATAAAATATATATATATATATATATATATATATATATATATATTATATATATATATATATATATATATATATATATATATATTATATATATATATATATATATATATGAAACTAGATATTTGTTGGCTTAGAACGAAGATTTCTGGACTTAAAATTAGAAATAATGATTTCTGAAGCTTTATTTATTTTTATCTTCTCATTGGTTACGTTTATCAATGGGCTTTGCATTACATCCAACAAAAAAAACTGAATAGGAAACTTCTAATAATTATAAAAAAAATAGCTAATAAAAACCAAGTTATAAAGTTAAATAACTTATTTTCAATTTATACTGTAACCTAATAATGTAAAAACTCAATTAAACATAGCAATACTAACTCCCTCCCCTTTCGTTCTTAATGTAATGAAGCCTGTCATATCTATTAATACTTTATTAAAAAAATAAATAAATAAATACAATAATAAATAACAAACCTGGCCTTTACGGCGCATTTTATGCCAGTGTACAAACTTCTTCAGTTCCGGATTAAGAGATGCCAACTCGTTGCCAAATTTCCTTAGCACTGACTTGACAACCTTGTCTTTCTCTTTGATCTGATCATCGTAAGACATTTCGTGGTAGGGTGTTACAGATTTCTGAATACGATCCTTCAAGGGTAACATTTCATATTCCTTTTTTGGCACTTTTAAATAGTCAATTTTAGCAAGTAACATTGGGTCTTTGGTGGGGTCTGCTTCCTATTTAATATATATATATATATATATATATATATATATATATATATATATATATATATATATATATATATATATATATATATATATATATATATATATAATATATAATCATTATAGAGATGTGAGGTAGAGAAAACAATCAAATAGTACTTACTTTAGCTGAAAGCGTGCAGCCCTGCCATTTATAACCATTTAAAATTGTTATAGCTTTAAATCTGGTTTCGGCATCTTTGAAATTAACGTAAGCTACATTTCTTCCCATTCCACCTGGTTTTACACGATGAGGATCAAGTTGTAAAGAGGCGTTCAAGAGTTTCTTCAATTGCTAAAACATAAATTATCAAAATTTAATATGACCTATGTAAATGTTTATTTTTTTTTATTGTAAACATTGACAATTTTAATAAAGGTAATTTAATTTAATTTATTTATTTATATATATAAATTACACTGAATATATCAAATCAAGAAATACCATAAATAAATGAATCGATAATTAGAAAAATAACCTAAGGGTTCAGATTTATTATCTTACAACAGAATTCATAAAATTACATACAATAATGCAATAAGCAATTTAAAAAAAAAAAAATTATGGATTTAATTTTATAACTGTTTAAATATCACAGCTAAATCTACAAGTAGGGGGAAAAAATATTCATCTTTTGAACAATTTTAAAAATTCCCCTTAGATACCAAAACATATAAATTTCAATATTAATTAATCACTTACTGATAATGGGTAATACTTTGGTAAACCTCCCAATTCAATTTTAAAGTTCTCTGACGAGAATTCATCTGGCTTATTTTGTGAGTAGTGTTCCTTTTCCAGTTCTTTAACTTTTTCAGACACAGCTTTTCCATCACCAGCATTTTCTGTATAATTATTCATTATAATAAAATAAAAAAAAAAAAAAAAAATATATATATATATATATATATATATATATATATATATATATATATATATATATATATATATATATATATATATATATATATATATATATATATATATATATATATATATATAAACAAGAAAGCGAATCTAAAGTTGTCTGAAGCAGAATTACTTCAAATTCAATAGTTTCTTCACACCAATTTAGCAACTATAATGAAGAGTGATTTTCAACTATATAACGAAGTCTTAGATGAAGAAGGAATTTTAACTCAAAAATTGATAGTAAGGTTAGTTACTTTGAAAGGAAGTGAAGAGGCTTTCCCAGGACTGACAACAGTGATGCGTCAGACACTAGTCTCTTTAGTCTTAAATTTTATTTACAAGCAATATAATTCTAACTTGAGATGTAAAGATGCTCCAAAAAACGATAGTTGCCTTCTCTTGTATTTCTCATACTCTTATGTTGAGCACGAGTGGTAAAAATCATGCAAAATATCAAAATTATTTTAAAGCTACATCATAAAGAAAGTAGCCTAGATTTTATTACAAGGTACTACTGCAATAATAATACCCTGACCAAAGATATTAGATATATAGGTTTCATTATAAAAATTTCAGGAGAGAAAAATCAAGACTATATATATATATATATATATATATATATATATATATATATATATATATATATATATATATATATATATATATATAATATATATATTATATATATATATATATATATATATATATATATATATATATATATATAAATATATATATATAATAAAATCAGACAAATTGAATGTATAATTACAAGAAACATTTAAAACAGAAAGAAATTAAAACTAAATGTATTACCACAATCTGTCAGCTTAAAGAAAAAAAAAAAATGATAATTGAGAGATTTTCAAACCACAGCAAAGTGGAAAACATGACAGGAAAAGGAAAATGGCTATAATATTAGATAGGAACAATTTAAAACCAAAGAGAATCGTACAAACTGAATGCATGTTTGTTGATTAATGAGTGAGTGACAAGGTTTTTTGGTAGGTGGACTATTATTGTATCTTGTATCACCCATGGAAGAAACCATGGTTTACAAAGGCTATGATGCATTCTCAAAATGTGTGGGCTAAGAACTTTGCTGAATAGTCACCTATGGAATGGAAGAAAGTAAAACTATTTAGAAGTAACAGAAAATGACTGACTGACTTAAATAATAAATATGAAGTTTCATTGCCTTACATCAACAATATAAAATGCATGTATTTCCTTTTTACATATTTTCAACTGCATTTTAATTTGTTCTGCTACTGGTTGTTTGATGAATCAACTAACTATTGATATTCTTGATGACAATACAGTTTGCTAAAAGAAACCTGAAGAGGAATTTATACCAGATGGTATAATACCATTAATGAATTCACTCAGAAATTTATAGCATTGTGGGTAATACCTGGACATGGTACAGATAGGCCTCACTGTTGATGACACAATGAACATTAAGCACATTATATAATTTTGGAAAAATCTAACTCAAATAAAACTGGTATAGTGAAACGAATATATTTTTAAACAAGTCTCAGTTCCATGATACACTCAGAAACTTAAGAGACATGGTTTCAAGGTGCTCCCTTGGGCCAGAAATTTGCCAAATATAAAAACATATTCTAACATGCAGGTTAAAAGATGAAATTCACAAAGTGACAATAACAAACAGAACTTGAAGAAACGTGTACAGTTTCATTTGCAAAAAAAAAAAAAAAAAAAAAAAAAAAAATTCTGCAAGCCTTTAGTTTCTCAAATTACAGCCAACTAAGTATTATAGATTTATTTACAGGAAAAATTTACCAATAATTTTGTAAAACAATTTATAATGAGAATAAATAGCTTTAATATTTTTTTTCCTTACATTATATATATATATATATATATATATATATATATATATATATATATATATATATATATATATATATATATATATATATATATAAACTTAAGTTAGATATTAACCTATACCAACAAACTTTACTAACCTTGTCCATCACCTCCCCCATCATTCTCCTTGCTATTATCATCTGTGTAAGGAAAAAAAAAAAAAAATGTTGAAAAAAAAAAAAAAAAAAAAAAAAAAAAAAAAAAAAAAAAAAAAAAAAAAAAAAAAACTTTACAAAAAAAAAAAAAAAAAAAAAAAAAAAAAAAAACATCCACCCTTATTATGAAACCATCTCATTTCATAACCAATTTCAGATTAATTCATACAATTTTTTTACTTCCTCATTTTCCTCTCCAGATACACATATATCAATTAGTATTTTCTGGGGGTTAAAAGCTACACTTTAACCTCAACTACTATTAAATCCCTTTCCTCTAATAGTATAGCTAAGAAATTTTTAAGGAAATAAAAAATTTTCTTTGGAACTCAATGATTTTTACAATATATTAACTATATCAATTTAAAAGTAAATAACTGTTAATACATATAATAAAGATTGATAAAGCATGTCAAAATATTTTTTGAGAAATCAATTAATTTTAAAGTGTGTATATGGTATTAATTTTTAGATTTTAATTCAGAATAAGTCAATCCATTATAAGATATAAATATTACATTTATTATTCTTACCCTGATGATTATTAATAATTAT
>SEYY01006035.1:45000-50000 GCA_009176605.1 Armadillidium nasatum | reverse complement strand
AGCAATCCACAGAAAATTTGTCTCCGAAAGTGAGCAGTCAGAGAATCAAAAAGCCTACAGCTAATCCGGATACGTAAGCATAGACATAAAATTGTATTAGTTTTTGATTCATTTTGTTTTCGTTATTAATATTGGATAATAAGTCAACAAATTCTCCGCACAAAAGCTTGCATATTATTTCCTTCTATTTCTAACCTGTGGAACGTTGACAGAACTTTTACGGTAAATAAAAATTCTTATGCAATCGATGTTGAACAGACGGCTTGCAATAGCTTTTAATATTTCGTTGTCTATTTTCCAATTGTGTATCATAATTACAAACATCACATCATTGTAAGCATCACCAGTATACTTAGGAGTTTATGCGTACAAGCGGAAATAGCATATCCTAGGTGAGTAAGTTATGTATGTATTGCTAAGGGTGATTTCTAAATTTTAACAATTCGTTATTAGCATAATTCTTTGTCGGAGATGTGGCGTATCTAATCCATGCTCTTATACTGATATATATATATATATATATATATATATATATATATATATATATATATATATATATATATATATATATATATATATATATCAGTTTTTCTTTCTATTTCCTATATTCTTTTTATATTTTATTCGCTAATGAAGCAAACATTGGTCACGTCAATTGTAGGCCTCTCATCTACAGTAGCCATTTGTGCAGCCCATTTTTAGCATCATATGGTACGCGGAATCACACTCAGGTAATTATTTGTTTTAGCTACAATTAAAATATTTTATTTTATTAGCATTTATTTTTATATAGGAAGGAGAAGTTATCAGTTTGCAGTTTGTAGGGATGAACAATCCCGTCCATATTACTGAAAACTCTACATTAGCGGTTGGCCCAAATGCAACAAGAAAGACGCCCATTTTCAACTAAAGGACGCCATAAAATTCGACCTAGGCTAAAGTCGTTTTTTTTCAGTTCTACATCATACGTGCGACCTGTTATTGACTAGCCGTTCTACCTTATCAAATTAATTATCATATTCTTGAAAGAAGTATACCAAGAAAAACTAAACGTTTTAAGCATAACTGTAAAAGTGACTTACACTGACAACGGTAAATAGGCAAGACCCTCGCTTTCGAGAGCATAAAAACGAGTCATAAAACATGTAAATGTTGCCGTTCTATAAAAGATTTTTTAAGTTTATAGCGTATTTTGATATTCTGTGAAAACCATAGTACGTTTTATCTACTAAGTAAATATAAAAATATTATTAGATCTAAAATATAATGAATTATATATAATATATATATATATATATATATATATATATATATATATATATATATATATATATATATATATATATATATATATATATATATATATATATATATAATTAAAAAGGCCGATTATCGATATATATTTCTCACGATTAACGTCTACATTTTGATTTTATTCAAAATATCGAATTTCAATAAATCGATTTTTTTTTTACTATCGAGCATCTCTATCTTAGGCGGCTTGAGGTATAGTGAATTTTTGATAATAAAAAAAAAAAATTAAAAATTTAAAAAATATAATATATATATATATATATATATATATATATATATATATATATATATATATATATATATATATATATATATATATATATATATATATATATATATATATATATATATATATATATATATATATATATATATATATATATATATATATATATATATATATATATATATATATATATATATATATATATATATATATATATATATATATATATATATATATATATATATATATATATATATATATATATATATATATATATATATATATATATATATATATATATATATATATATATATATATATATATATATATATATATATATATATATATATATATATATATATATATATATATATATATATATATATATATATATATATATATATATATATATATATATATATATATATATATATATATATATATATATATATATATATATATATAGCGGCTCCGTAGCTCAGTCGAGAGGTCCAGGGTTCAAGGCCTGGCCGGAGCGGGAAATGTGAGCGATTTCTCCTTGCGCTTTGCTTCGAATGACTCAGTCGTTAAACGAGTACATCAGTGGAGTGCTCTTGCCACTGATGGGAAAACTCCCCGGCATCCGCGATAGGCCTGGCCCAGCCAGCGGTAACCGCCGTAGGGCCCAAGAAACTCTAGGATCTTCCTCGAAAGGTCCTGCTGACAGGTGCTCGCACCTACAGGAGTATGGTGAGTTATATATATATATATATATATATATATATATATATATATATATATATATATATATATATATATATATATATATATATATATATTATTATTAGAAAGTCCTTATATTTTGCTTCTTAGTAGATAAAACTATCTGTGGTTTCAAATTTCAAAATGCACCTTAAATCTAGATTTCTTTTTTTGATGGCAACATCAAAATTTGTTGCTGACTATGCTTTAACTCATGGTTAAGACCACAGCCTAATAGATTGTGGTTAAGACTTGGTTTTTGCCACGCTTAAAGACAAGATTAAAAATGTAAAGTGTGCATAAAAGAAATACCCGGCTAATATGCCTCACGACTGATGAAATATCTACTAGAATTTTCATATTCTTGCCAAGTAATGTATTTACATCATTAGGTATATTAATGTTGATATTTGAGGTTTCTTATTTGAATGTTTGGAATTGAAAAATTAGACTCTGAAACTATATTTAAAACTTGACTGCCTTTAGACAGTCTGCCTTAGGATAAATTTGCTTAGCTTTAATATTTGATTATTTTATATAGGGTAGACCTGTTAGGCATTCTATTGTAATTTGCGGCATTAGGAATTGAGTTTTCATGTCCAGAAATTTGAATGGAAAGACCTATTTAATTAAATGGACTATTTAAAGCTAAACTTAATAATTTTTGGTGAGTAACCCCTATTGATTTTGTTTACCTTTTCTAGGTTAATATATTACCTAGTTTTGTTTATTTATTTTTTATTGGAGTGACAGCCACAGTACTGTTTATTTTAATCGTCAGGGTTTCTATTACAGTAAACCCCCTCCCAATATATATATATATATATATATATATATATATATATATATATATATATATATATATATATATATATATATATATATATATATATATATATATATATATATATATATATATATATATATCAAAGTAGTGGCAAAAAGTTAATAAAATTTGCCACGAACAAACCTTAGGATATGAGAATCGTTCTGATTTCAAAGTAAGTATTGGAAGTGATCACCATACCATCAAGGTATACCTGAACACAATTTTCCATGTTTCGAAAGGTTGCCACTAACATACTGGGAGACACAGGGTCAAATGCCTGCGAAATGTTGTCTTTCAGTTGCATGAGAGTATAACATAGGTTGATGTAATTAATTTCTTGTTAGCACTTATTAGTTTAAACTAATAAGTGCTAACAAGATAAACATCTTGGTTTAAACCAAGATGTTTATCTCAGCTTTTTTTTTTTTTTTTTTTTTTTTTTTACACATCACCACCACTCACGGCCAAAACCCTATTCAAGGAGAGGGTGTCATAAGAACTAAAATAAAGTAGAAGAAAAAAATAGAAAATGACAAAAATAATAAAAAAAAATAGAAAAATAAAAATTTAAACGCTACCACCAATTCTTTTCTTGTCCATTTTATTTCATTTTATGTATTTTTATATAAACATTTTACGTACAAGTGTGCCGGAAGCTAATATCATCAAGTAAGAGTGTCTTTTTTTTCTAATTTTACCTTTATTTACCGTAGTCAAAATGCAAAGAAATTTTCAATCATTCCCTTTCGAAGAGGGCTGAATTTTCTCAGGTATAGATTTTTCTGCTTTTCATTTGTTATTTATTGAAATCCTTTCAAAAATGATTTCCTCAAAATTTCGGGGAAGAGAAGGCTGTAACCCCATCAGCCCCTCTCCATGAGTAAGCCAGTGTTTGATATAGCTTTTTGTTACTAATCTGCCTTGAAATATATACAATGCTCTTAAAGTTCGGCTTGCGATTGAGAGAAAAATAATTGTGAAGTCAAGTTTTTAAAAATTCCGAGTCTTTTCGTGTATAAATTATTAATTTAAAAATATATAAAAAACTAAAGATTATTTGATATTAAGCCATTATTCTTTATGAAATGCATTTACAATTTTTTCTGTTTGTTATTTATAAAAAAAAAAAAAATCCATATGTCTATTAGGATTCCATGAAACAAATGTGTTTTAATTATGAAGAAACACAAAGACAAAGAGAAGGGAGGAAAAGAATGCGAGCAAAGTATAGATGAAGATATTGAAAAATAAGAATATCTTTCCGATATTTAAGAAGAATGTGAAGACTATTCTCCGTAAGAAAGATATTCACCATAAGCATAAAGCTATTATGAAGAAAGTTGTATAAGTGAACCACATTTTATGTAAAAACTCAAACCCATACGTTAGGAAAAAGCGAAACAAGAAGAATAGGAGTGTACAGATGAAATAGAAAAACAGATCGATCAAAAAGAATTAGAAGTTTAAGAAATTCAGAAACTTTATGGCTGTACATGTGAAACTTGCTTACGTAGAATTAATTTGTATTTATGTGAAGGTTGCTGGATTTTAGCTCTGGTATCAGTTCTAGTTATAGCTTACCCCCTTAATTTGTTTTTACTAGTAATATATGCTGTTCTTGGTTGCATGTGGAGGTGGGGACCCAAATGGTCAGTGTATAAATGACGGGAAATAAAATTATATATATGAAATTGTAAAATCGCTTCAAGAAAAGATTCGCGGATAACCACTTGTCTATTGTAAAACTGAGCACAAGTCGAGGCCAGTTTGACCCAAATTGTCAGAAATTTCTGTACTGAATTACAAACCTTTTACCATATTGGTTTTAATATTTTCTAAATCATTAATAATAATAATAATAATATTAATAATAATAATAACCCATTAAT
>SEYY01006035.1:0-40000 GCA_009176605.1 Armadillidium nasatum | reverse complement strand
GCCTTTGCAGCACTTGCAAGGTACGTATTTTTTAAAAGAAACAGGATTTGGAGGACACCTCCAAGGTATTATTTCTCCTTTATTTTCCCTTAATACCCTCATATTATGTTCATAATTTCCCAAATTTCTGACTTTTTCCAACAACAACTTACGTTCCGGAGACCGTTTGGGAATTTCCAGGATTTTGGACACCTGAGATTCATCTTCGTGGTACTTAAGAATATGTTTTGACAAATTAGTAAAACCATTATAATTTTTCCCTTTAACAGAACAATAAATGCAATATTGGACCTTTCCGTAGCATCTTTTACCATGTATATTCTGGGAACACCTGACGTAAACTTCACCAGGTTCACATCGTTTGGGACGTTTTGAAGAACGAGATCTCTTTCCAAAATTGGTTCCGCTGTTATCAGAGTCCCAGGAATCCGAATCGCCTTCGTCGTCTGAATACTCATCACTTTCTACAGCACTGAAATCGGAATCTAAGGTTTCGTTCTTCAAGCTATTCCTATCCTGAAATTAATAATAATAATAATAATAATAATAATAATAATAATAATAATAATAATAAAAATAATAATAATAATAATAATTTTTTTTTTGAGTTTCTGTACAGGTGTTGGTACCGCTCGCGAAAACGCAGCAATGTCAGTGAGAAATTTGAAAACTAGGGTTTACACCTAGTTTGAACGAAAAGAGCTTAGATAAGGTGAGTTACAACATATAAAGCAAATTTATATATTTGTACTTAAGTATATAAACAAAGATTCTGCCAGATCGAATGAAAACCGATTTCCCAGACAAACAGAGTACTATGTAGGGAAGTACCTTCAACGTAGAGTGATCAAGGCAGGGCATCCTATCAAGATTTGGTAGATTGTGAGTGGTGTGTAAACTCGGAAGAAATTGCAAATAGGAGGGTTATTCCTCGACATAAGATACCAGTGCGTGGCATTAGTGTGGCCAATTCTGAGGCGTATAGGTGCCACCTCCCGTTGGCGGCTAAGGCGAACTGCGAGGGATTAACTCGAACAAGAGGTGCTTCACCAAACAGAGTCTAGCACCCAGTACGTCTACCCTCCGACAGTTTTGCCATTCAGTCTGATAACCACTTTTGAGAGGTGCGTAGTAGTCCGTGGCTAGGAGAAGGCCCACCTGGAGTTAGAAGGGAGGTATGCGTTGCTGGATTTCCGTGAATGATAGCCAAAAGCGCTAATCTATAGGCTAATTCATTACTGGAAATTCCCAGGTGAACCCAGCAAAATTGCCAAGATTTCTTGCGAGCGTGAAGACGGCATAAAAACTATTGAATGACAAGACACCCAAGGGATTTCAAGAGGATCGATTCTAAATAACGAGAAGGACACTTTGAAAAACGGAGAAGATAGTGAAGGAGTCTTCCGGATGAAGTGACAAAATCCTGGACTGAAAGCACCAGAGCCACTAGTTACGCTGTAAAAAATGTAGGAACACGATGATAGAGAGTAGAACACCGTGCAGTAAGGAAGACGGCAGAAGTTCGCATACCGTATTTGGTCTTGGAACCATCGGTAAAGACGTCACTCGTGTCAATATGACTTGCAAGGTGGGAAGAAAAGCCAGCACTGAGGAAAGGGGGTGACCAAATCCTTTTACATAGTAGTGACGGAGAAGGTGACCACAGCAAATTAATATAGTTATACGAGTATGGCAGGACAGCTTGGAGGGGGATGTGAAGATACTCAAAGATAACTGGCACCACCGAGGCAAAGGGCCAAAATAGTGGACGAAAACCCACCGTGTCGAAAATTACAGTCAAAACAGAGGGAGTTGGAATCAGTAGATATACAAACATGGATCGCATGTATGATTTAGGCAACTGGCCATAAACGGCACAGCAATAATCTAACCTCGATCTCACCAGGGATCCAAGCATAATCCTACTGCTGGCGCCTCAGGTGGTGGATGAGAAGTGACGATGAAAATCCAGCGGTCGATGGCAACAGGTTCACAAATTTTGGATATGAAGGAGATACGACAGCCGCTCATTCAAAATCAAGTCGAGAAACTTAATCTGCTGTATAACCTATATGGGAAAACCATACAGGTTCAATGAAGCGGGGAATTCCTCTCGACCACCCAGTCGATTTACATAA
The DNA here is from genome assembly GCA_009176605.1 of Armadillidium nasatum. Lineage (NCBI taxonomy): Eukaryota > Metazoa > Arthropoda > Malacostraca > Isopoda > Armadillidiidae > Armadillidium > Armadillidium nasatum. The sequence continues at coordinate 37,862 of SEYY01006035.1, read as the reverse complement.
TAATAATAATAATAATAATAATAATAATAATAATAATAATAATAATAATAATAATAATAATTATAATAATACCTCAGAATAATCAGAAATGTTGCCCTGATCTTCAGCATAAATATTAGAATTTCCTCCAGGGTTTGTGTTAAGACAAATGAGAGGCTCGTAAAAATAATTATCAACCCCTGTAGTAGTAGTTGTGGCAGTGGTTACAACAGCAGTTGTGGTTGTAGTGGTAGTAATAGTAGTGGCAGTCACTGTAGGATTTGTACATATTTCTTTGACAACTTCCTGTAACTATATATATATATATATATATAATTTTACTTCTGCTAATGAGGATTCGAACTCGGGCCTCTCAGATGTTAAGACATTGCGTTAACCACTACACCAACTGATGGTACAAAAAGGAATCTGTCGGAACTGCTCCTGACATATCGCCTAGGCAGACAGTCCCTATTGAATCCTCCGACCACACTTGGGCGTAGGGTTAACAAGCCAGAGCTCTATCCTCGTAAACCGCAGATACATATGTTATTCAAGAATTGCCACTTAATAATAAAACCGTGGAATAAATTTGTATAATTTTACTTCTGCTAATGAGGATTCGAACTCGGGCCTCTCAGATGTTAAGACATTGCGTTAACCACTACACCAACTGATGGTACAAAAAGGAATCTGTCGGAACTGCTCCTGACATATCGCCTAGGCAGACAGTCCCTATTGAATCCTCCGACCACACTTGGGCGTAGGGTTAACAAGCCAGAGCTCTATCCTCGTAAACCGCAGATACATATGTAAAATTATACAAATTTATTCCACGGTTTTATTATTAAGTGGCAATTCTTGAATAACATATGTATCTGCGGTTTACGAGGATAGAGCTCTGGCTTGTTAACCCTACGCCCAAGTGTGGTCGGAGGATTCAATAGGGACTGTCTGCCTAGGCGATATGTCAGGAGCAGTTCCGACAGATTCCTTTTTGTACCATCAGTTGGTGTAGTGGTTAACGCAATGTCTTAACATCTGAGAGGCCCGAGTTCGAATCCTCATTAGCAGAAGTAAAATTATACAAATTTATTCCACGGTTTTATTATTAAGTGGCAATTCTTGAATAACATATGTATCTGCGGTTTACGAGGATAGAGCTCTGGCTTGTTAACCCTACGCCCAAGTGTGGTCGGAGGATTCAATAGGGACTGTCTGCCTAGGCGATATGTCAGGAGCAGTTCCGACAGATTCCTTTTTGTACCATCAGTTGGTGTAGTGGTTAACGCAATGTCTTAACATCTGAGAGGCCCGAGTTCGAATCCTCATTAGCAGAAGTAAAATTATACAAATTTATTCCACGGTTTTTTATTAAGTGGCAATTCTTGAATAACATATGTATCTGCGGTTTACGAGGATAGAGCTCTGGCTTGTTAACCCTACGCCCAAGTGTGGTCGGAGGATTCAGTAGGGACTGTCTGCCTAGGCGATATGTCAGGAGCAGTTCCGACAGATTCCTTTTTGTACCATCAGTTGGTGTAGTGGTTAACGCAATGTCTTAACATCTGAGAGGCCCGAGTTCGAATCCTCATTAGCAGAAGTAAAATTATACAAATTTATTCCACGGTTTTATTATTAAGTGGCAATTCTTGAATATATATATATATATATATATTATATATATATATATATATATATATATATATATATATATATATATATATATATATATATATATATATATATATATATATATATATATATATATATATATATATATATATATATATATATATATATATATATAATTTTAAAAGTCTGTACTTCATGCTACCTATTCGCTAAAGTCTGGAATACACACTCTTTATCTGTTTTCCCAATTTCCATCGACTTGCATACTTTCAAATGCCGTGAATCTGGTCATGTCGGCCTCCTACGTCCGTGATAGGATTTTTCCCAACTCCGGTGGATTTAGGTATTCCTCCGGCCTTTGCCCACCGGAGGAGATATATAAAAAAAATCATTTTAAAATTTTGTCAATTCTTCTCTATATTAACCAAGATTATTTTCAAAAACTTTTTGAAACTTTTTTCCCGGGAAAAATCAGGAAAAATTGGGAAAAAACCTCAATTTTAAATTAAACTAACTTTAACTTATCAAATTTAGATACTTTAATTAATTACACTGGTAGTATCTAGTTTACTGCTAGTCTAAGACATTGAAATACATAATGAATATTAGCTGATTGACAGACTTATACAGTACAGAGGCTGTATTGTGTACAAGTTTGTCAACTTGCCAAGTCATATTGTAATTTCATTGTTTAATCACCTAAATATAATATTAGCTTGATATAATATTAAAATATTATTGCTTAATCAGCTAATATTTATTATCTAATTCAATGTAGCAGATTAGCAGTAAACTAAATACCCCCAGTGTAATGACAATACCCAAATTTGATAAGCAAAAGTTTTTCTAACTTTATCATTAGAGGTTTTTCCCAGGGAAAACTATGGTGGTGAAAACTACCCTTGCCATCCATGAAGTTAACAGCTTTCAACAATAGGATCTCTCTTCCCCTTCATTAACTATATTTCAAAATTAAAAAAAATTAAACAATCTCTCAAACAACATATCTAAATTTGAAATACCCTGCAGACCATCACAGGTCTCTAGAACAGTTCTAATAGCATTTCAACCAGAAAATAAAAACTAAAAATAAAACATTTTATATATAATATATATATATATATATATATATATATATATATATATATATATATATATATATATATATATATATAATATATATATATATATATATATATATATATATATATACTGCATACACATAAAAAATACTAGATGATTACTTGTAAATCTGTTGTGTTATTTTCCAGACTTTCATTTACAGGGGTGTTAAGAGACTTCGATTCCATATTTGATTCATCCAATGTTCTAACAATTTCTGTTGTTGTTTGAATTGGAAAAGAAACTTCTTCTGATGTAGGTTGAGAAATAAATGAACTCTCAACCGAAGGTATATTCTTCTGCATTTTTGCCTGTGTAATAGAAATTTGAATTTTGTAAATTAATTTTGAAAAATAAGAATGCCAGCGTGCATACTATATATATATATATATATATATATATATATATATATATATATATATATATATATATATATATATATATATATATATATATATATATATATATATATATATATATATATATATATATATATATTTAAACACCAGGAAAAACTTTTAAACAAAATGAAAAAGGTGGACTGAAGTATAAATTAAAGTTTTATTGCTTGTAGGAAGGAAAAAAAAAGTAATGCTATTAAATGATGGGAATTTTGAAAGAAGAAAATGAAGTAGGGGCTCGAAAGGTATAGTACACAATAAAAGAAAGAAAAGGAAGTGAGAGGCCATCAGAGCAAGACCACTAACCAAGATATGGTGAACAGAGAGTGGTGTATGGATGAGGCAAAATGAACAAACAGGTGGCGAACTTCAGCCATAAGATGGCTATGGCCAAAATTGGTATATCAATAAAGCAAACGTGAAACAGGGTTTAACACCACGAAGTTTGGCGTTGATCAAGTCTTATGCAAAGCATTCCTGGCAGAAATTAGGGAATTTATGTCAAAGAATGAGATAATAGTTGGTTGAAGGATGCAACCATTTGCCAAGTCCAAGGGAAGGTATGTTGAAGCGTCAATGGAGCGATATACCTCTCTGTCAGCAAGTTTCATTGCTAGGGATGCCGCTATGGGACGGAACCCACCAAAAGTCAATGTTTTCTTTTTTGTGTGAAGGAAATGGAGAAACAAGAAATGAAAGAGAAGACAAGAGGTTAACTGGTCTGAAGCTCAAGAAGTGTCTTCGGGATTCGGAGGTCTTAAATGTCTCATCACTGTCAAGTGTTATAACTCTGGAAAAATGAGGCAGCAGAAAAGACTTTGTGAAAAGTTCAAAACATTTGTGTAAATCGAGTTAATCGCATCTCAGCAAGTTTTTAGCTGGGATGAATCATTTATTTTGGAGGAAAAAAACGCCAAAAGGAACCTATATTATCAAGGATGAGAGCGCCATGCCAGAACATAAGTCTATGAAAGATAGGCTTACTCTGTTGGTATGTGGCAATACTGGTGGAAACTGTATGGTTATCTTTACTGGTGTACTACTCGGATAATCCAAGTGTGTTCAAAAAGAACATGATTAAAAGTAAGCTTGGAGTTATGTGGAGGGCAAACAAGAAACCGTGGGTTACCAGGCATTTTTTAATGGAGTGGTCTCAAGAGGAGTTTTCTCTTTGTATAAGGCCCTATTTAAAATATTTCTACTCATCCTGCTTTCTTGGCAGAGAGGGATTGGTTGGTGAATACAGCTTCATGAAAGTGATGTTGTTACCCTCTAATACCACTCCTCTTATCCAGCCCATGGACTAGCAAATTATAATCTCAAACTTTAAGAAGCTGTACATCAAGGAAATGTTCCCAAGTTGTTTTAGGGTGATTAAATCTCACTGAAGGATCATTATAATAAGATAGTTTAAGGAACATTGATAAAATAAGAAAGGTAATTTGAGTAATTTTAAATTAAGAAATTTGATTTCAAATGTGGTAAAATCAATTAAAAATAAGTTTATAAGACACACTGCTTAATCTTAAACTAAAAAAAACTGTATCTACCATTGAAGCAATTTGATCCTAAAAATATATGATACAACAAGTTTAAAAAATATTGCAATATCAAACTGCAACCTGACCAATGGTGCTAAACTTAAAAGGAAAAGAATATATAATTTAAAAATAAACCTACAAACTATTTTGCTTTAATGCTAAGCAAATGATTTAGGAACTCACCAATTCAATAATTTAAAAATACATTTTCTAATTGCAACTTTTGAATTTTAAAATAGTTACTACCTTAACTTAATTACTAAGTTTCAACACAGATTTCAACTAATGCAATACACCTTAAATGAATAAATATAAAAATTAAAAAATCTTTTGTAAATTCACTTACAAAACTATTAAATAATAGTAGTATATATGTTGTGTACAGTGTCAAAATTATGTGTGTAAATTTCAAATTTCTATTCCCTTCTTTATCAATATGAAGATATGACTGTATACTTAGGCAACAAATATATAAAACAACAAAAAATTTTCACTTAACATGTATGATTATAAGAATGAAAGTAATAATTTCCATTCAAAATTTGTATTAGATCTACGGTAGAATGCTTTATCTGTTTTGCATATTCCCCCACAAACAGTTTTAGAATGATTGAAGATTAGAAAACCAAAAAGCTAAATGCATAACAAAAATTTTGGTAAATAATGTTTAATAAAAATTCTCAAAGATTAGAAACATCAAAATCTCAAACAAAAAAACCATAATGAGAAAAAATATATTAAATTGTACCAGGGTTCATGAAAATAATATTTTTTCAATTACAATAAACAAAATCAGTTAAATCTCTAATAAATTCCAAAAGATAATAATAATAATAAAAGTTGCAGTTGCATGATAATCTCATATTGTTCACCTTTATTCCAAAACTGTTAGTTTTATAATTTCATTTACTGTATTTATCATATATAATAATGTTGAACGTAAGAAAAAAAAATCTGTTACAATAGCCAGATCACATCTTAAAAAAAGTCAGCATAACAGATATCCAAATGAACTACTACTATGTAACTAAGAAGCTACTACAAGTATATCGTATTGGGCAAAAGTGATCACTTTCCCAGCTACAAGAAAAAAAAAAATTAATAGCTAGCAATGAATGTGTTAAATTAAAGTACAACAAAATAATTAATAATAATAATAACTTACAATTTCATTCCAGTCATAATTTGTGACATTATAGATATAAGCTTCTCCAGAACTGATGCCATAACTTCTGTCATATAATGATAGCTTGGGAATCTGATCTGAGCTGACATTGCTTATTATTGAGAAATCTTCCAAGTTATCCATTTTTATGAATAAATTCACAATTATAAAACTAAAAATTTAGTTTAAATGCTGCAACCATATTTTATGTTAAAGAGTAACAATGTTACTTAATTCATAAAGGGGTTCCACAAAATCATTCGGTTAAATCATTTACTTATTAGTTGAAGTCATAATCTTAATGAATGACTTTTTACGAAGCAGTTTTGAATATGTGAAATGCATTGAAAAAAATATCTATTTCTGAAAAATAAAATAAAATTAACTTAAAATAAAGATAGAATATCTAACCATAATTCAATTATAATTTTTTTTAATATTCATATTTTTTTTTTTCCGATTTAGTGAAACAAGATAAATTATTTATGTTTTTGTAAATGAAAAATTAATAAAATATATATTTTTAGTAACAAGATGACTATAAAATCTTTTAAAATTTATTTATAATTTGATTCTGCAATATGGTAAAAAAAAACAGTTAAATGACAATGTCTTTGAATAGGAAAATAAATCTTTAAATATAGATGATAATGTAAATGTAAAATATTCATATTTTAAAATTTCTTTTTTTTTAATTTTGTTTTTTGTTTATAAAATCATTTTATGCATTTTAATTTACAAAAAAAAAGTTATTTTTATCATTTCATCTTTGTAGTTCTGCTAAAAAAAAAAAAAATACATTTTGAACGTTAAATTATATATATATATATATATATATATATATATATATATATATATATATATATATATATATATATATATATATATATATATATATATATATATATATATATGATTATGCATGAATCGTTTCTTACCTGGTATTTATTATTCAAAATATAAACTGGAAATGTAATGTATATTGAAGGGAAATAATAAAAATAGGTCAGAAAATCGAATTCAATAAATTTAAAAATAGTTAAACTACTAAAAATCTTATTATAGAATATAATTAGGCCAATTAAATTGAACATGCCTGTGCCTTATAACAATATAGGAGAGAATTATCAATATTAATATATAGATATTTCATGTTATTACTTGGGATTTGAAATATTAAAAAATACAATTTAGCAATTTTTATTTATTTAGGTTAGGCTTATTTACTGGCCATTAACAGACATTTACCCTTTAAGTCAAGGTTAGGCTAAATTGAACTAGTTTGCTAGATTTAACAATTTATATACCTTTATTTGTATCAATATTTTTCCTGATTGTCTTCCTCTGCCCAATTTTTTTTTTTTTTTTTTTTTTTCAATATACATTACATTTCCAGTTTATAATTTGAATAATTTCTATTAAAAGTAAAAGACGAACCATGCATTTTTACATATATATATATATATATATATATATATATATATATATATATATATATATATATATATATATATATATACAAAATACTGGCTTGCTCAGTGACCAAATTTTGGTTTTAATGAACTATTACAAGTTCTTGTGTTCTCAGCCTATGGAAGAGTTACTGTGCTTTGATTTCTTTAAATTCTCAGAACTAAACATATTAATAAACACATTAATTTGTAAATCTTCATAATTAACTTTCAAAATTTTATTAAAACTTGTCAAATTACTATACAAAATAGTTAATAATTGGAGTAGCAACATAGTTCTATCGTAGTCCTTTACTTTTTAATTAAAATTCTTCCTTTCTCAATAAAGAGAAAATCGATCTTTGAATTGGGTGTCATCATTTTCTGGGGTATAAAAAATTCATAAGGAAGACACTATCGCTAAAATACTAAAGAGTCAAAGTGAGTACAGTTATAACTTTTGGAAATTGTTTAGATGGGATTTCATGTCAATAGAATATCGTAGTCCGGTTACCCCCTTCACAACTGCAATTTGACAGTGACACGGGACCAAATTCTGTGCCTCGCGATCGTTTTGAATCGATATTTATTATAAATCTCAACCAAGTTGTTTTTAAAAATAAATTATGCGTTACTTTAAGATTAATAGAAATAAGAAATTGATGAATTACTCATCAAATTTTATATTCATGCCATGTAATTTTACCTATTTTTTGCTTAAAAATTTAAATGTTAAATCAATAAACATTGTTAAAACTTTTAAATGGAAACCATTTAAAGAATTTTAACGATTTTTTCTCTCTCAAAAACAAACACTGGATGAACGAAAGAATATAAATAAAAAAATCAGGAATAAGTCACATGACAAAAACTTGCATAGGCTGACAATGCCAATCTTTTCACAATAAACTTGAGATATGACAGCGACATTAAATTTCAGCTGTAAATATAAATGAAATCTTGTACTACGGAAAGACTTTTGCCATGAAAATTTTCCATTTATTGAATATTTTTTTCACGTCTTTTTGAACTTGTCTCTTAATGTCTGATATACTGACATATGCTAAAGAAAGACGAGGTTACAAAACAAACTAGGTCAAGATTAGGTTATGTTAACTTGAAAATGTTAAAAAAAAGATGGGTGATTAGGCTTGGTTAGGTTATTTGAGGAGGTTACTAAAGATGAATCACCATGGAAATATTAGTATTTTGGTCAAATCATACCTATATGTCTAAAATATAAATGTATTTACGCATCATTGAGGAGGTGGTTTCAATTCAAATGTGCTTTTTCATGTGTTATAGTGTGAAATCTACAAGAAAATCTTTATGATAAGGATAAATCGTACTCATTTCATAATGCTAAATGTATGGATGTCACCTATTGGTTTAGGAAATAAGCATATGGATATTTTAGAAAGTTTGAAAACATCAGCATTGTCTTTCGGAGGTGGAATCAACTGGTGATAAACTTTCTTATCTCAAGGCTCAAAGATTTATATTCTGCACGTTGGAATCTGGAGATTTTTGTTTGGAAATGCTTTTGTTTGGTTATGAGGTTATAACATGAGTTTCTGCTTTCCAAGCTCCCCTTTTTCGGGTTTCCTCCTCATTCCTTGCTTAAGTCTACATTTTTTTCCTAACCGTTCCAGCTTTTTCTTTCCTGTCAACAATGGTGTTCCACAGGATTTTGTCTTACCTTCTGCCATACTCCTACTTTTAATTAGTGATCTTCTAAGTTGCTTAACTAACTCTATTCATTCGCACGCCGATAATATAAAGTATTGCAATCATATCTAGAGTGACTCTGGTTTCAACTATCTTCTTAATAGGGTCAAGTCAAAGGCCAAAAGACTTAAAAACTGTTTCGTATTTTCCAGTTTACGCAACTCTTAATCTCTGTGACATGACATTATTACTTTGTCGCTTTCAACGGGGTCCCGGTTGCATAAGGGGTGTAGTGTCTGCACATGAGTTTGTGTGGACATTGACAACTGATTCATACCTGCTCGTTGTGATATTTCCTTCTGTCCAGCCACCACTGTTTTGTGGAATTCATTTCAACCTTCTATGTTTCCCGCCGAATTGAATCTCCCTCACTTTAGAACTCGCATCTGCGCTCACCTACAAAATTTGCAATATGTGGAAATTAGTATCTTTAAAGCCGGCCTCTGCGCTTACCTAAGAAATTTGCGTTATGTGGGTCCTGCAGGGGTCGTTCTTTTTTTTTTTTTTTTTTTTTTTTTTCTTCTTCTGACACCCTCTCCTTGAACAGGGCTTTGCCCATGAGTGGTGGTGATGTGTAAAAAAATTAAAAAAATTAAAAAAATAAAAAATAAAAAACTTAATTTTTACTCTTGATGATTTTGCAATTATTTTAACAGACATTTTGTTCCAAACAAAAATGACTCAGGAACACTTTGGCAACATGTCGATGCTTCATATTGAAAACGCTCTGGTAAAGACAATTCCATTAGTTGACGTGTTGAAGATATATCGCTTGAAGCAATGACGACATTTTCGTCTGTAAAATAGCAGTAATTTTGATAGTAATTTTTATTTTTCACTGATTTTTGTTATTTAATTTTTAATTCTTACACTTACATAGATCTACAGGCACACACACACGCGCACACACACACATACACACACTCTCACACACACACACACACACACACACACACACACACACACACACACACACATATATATATATATATATATATATATATATATATATATATATATATATATATATATATATATATATATATATATATATATATATATATATATATACATATACATATACATAGTCCTTATCCTTGGGGCTAAGCACCACAAAAACTTTACTAGAAATCCGCCTATGAGTAGGTTATGATTTATTTTTTTTCATATAATTGAAGAGAGAGAGAGAGAGAGAGAGAGAGAGAGAGAGAGAGAGAGAGAGAGAGAGAGAGAGAGAGAGAGAGAGAGAGAGAGAGAGAGAGAGAGAGAGAGAGAGAGAGAGAGAGACCTAAACATTGGTTAAATGATTTTCATAGAATGTATATTCTAGACTTGGTAATTACTGATTCTTATTTTAGTTCCATAAATAGGGCTTCCAGGGTTGTATAGGAAAATTTGGAAAATTAAAAAATGGGGTCTACTTGGGTAATATGACAAAAATTATCTGGGAAACTATTTTTGGATTTCCGGACAGTTACTTTTCCACGGGGTGACATATCGATGTGACCCCTTCCCTGGGGGAGATAAATCCAACAGGTCACTTTTATGTCACAAGGCCCTAACGTATGGTACTCGTTTCTTTAATCGTGGGGAAAATGTCAAATTTGCCACCCACAAGGATTGCTTCGGTTCTTTAAAGGGTAAAACGGTCCCTTGATCCCGAATCTGGGGTTATCACCCAAGCGCTGTGAAGTTCATTTTTTCCAAGTTTTCCTTTTCTTCATAACTTTTTTTTTTAATAATTGGCACAAAAGTCTGAGAATTGCACCTCCGATTCAGGGGATCCGGAGCTACCCAGCGTCTTTTTGACCCCCTGAATTCCGATATCAAAATCCCAATTTTCCTTATGTCCTATTGAGACAGTAATTTATGTCACAATTACCCCTCCGATATGTATGTGATCGAAAACTCAGAAGGGAGAGATCATCTCGGAACTGGTTTTATTTCTTCTCTAACTCAAAGAGATTAGAAGTTTAGTTTCGATGACAAAAGTTGTTGTATTTGATTCGCATCCGAGGTACAGGGGTAATATGGTCCCCTGATTCCTAAAATGGGGTAATTATTTACTACCCTTCTTACGGAACATTAGTTCTCACAAGTTTTGGAAAGAACCAGCACTTTCAGGGCGTTCTCTCGTTCCTCGTCTGCGATCCAGTTTAAAAATGGGTACTTCGGGCCGAAGTCACCCTTGTAACCCTAAAATTAAGAAACCCATTTTGGGGTGAAAATTTTCCTTATGTCCTGCTGAAACAGTAATTTATGTTACAGTCACTTTTGCCAAAAGTCCCATTTTTTTGTGACAAGTATCGTTAGTAAGGTTTTTTTTTGGGGGGGAAGGCCTCCCAAAAAAAGTTCTTTTAGGATTAAGGGTTCCATTATCGTTGGACTTTGGAAAGTATTTTAAATGCTCCAAAGTGATTTTTGTACTTAACTAATGCGTATTATAACCGAATTACCAATTTTTGGGTGACCTTGAGGGCGCAATGGGTTCTTTGGTATTTCAAAACTGTCAAAATCTTTTAGCTGGAGCTAGTAGGTAGGGAGATTTTTCAAAAATAATAATGACATCGCAAAATTCAACCCCTTTTATAAAAAAAATAAGATAAAAACATGTTTTCTATGTGAAATATACCTTGTGCGAATAAACTATGGTTTTCGGCATCGGTTTTTTATTTATTTATTTATTTTTAAATTTATGTCCATTACAGAAAAACACAAGTTGATAGCATGTTTTCTTGACGTTTCAATGCCTATAAACTTTGGTTTTCGGTAACGGTTTAATTTTTTTTTAAGAATCTATATTTCGTGACAAAATCTTTCCTAAAGTCCTACTGAGACAGTAATTCATGTCACAATCATTTCTTAGGATAAGTCCCATTTTCTGCGACAAGTATCACTAGTAGTGAGCTCGAATTTCTTTTTGTCGTTTAAAGAAAAATGCAAGTTAATTACATACTTTCTTGGCAAATCATGACGTTTATATGGGAATAAACTTATAGTTTTGGTATCGTTTTTTTAAAAAAATGTAAGAAAAGCAAAATACTTCAAATAAAATCTAAGATGAAAACATGTTTTGTAGACGAATCATGACGTTTCTATGCGAATAAACTATGTTTTTTTTGTATCGATTTTTTTAATTTATTTTTTTAAGAAACTGCATTTCGGGGTGAAAATTTTCCTTAATAAGGGAAGGATCCAATCTCAAAAAAGTTTTTTATTATTTGACCGATTGAGCTGAAATTTACAAAGTATATGCATTTCTTAAATCTAAGAACTTTCGATTTTCTGACTTTTTTATCAGTTTCTAAAGGTTTAAAAGTTATATGGGGTCAAATTTCTAAAAGATAATGAAAAGAAGTAGTAAAATAGTGGTCAGAATGATCCAAAAACTCCCCTGTATATTCTTAGCCCCAATTTCTACAATTGCAACAGAAAACATTTTGGAATATTACTGATAACAATTGATTATAGAAGTTCAAATTTTTTTTGAAAAAAAAGGAAAAAAACATATCCTTCAGGAGAATTTTTTTTTAAAAAACCCTGTGTTGAAAGTTTTTTAAATTTGGATATTGTTTAGAGGAGGGATGGATCTAAAACTTTTATTTAAGACACTTTTAAAACCTATTTGCTTGGTTCGAAATACAGCTCTCAAACTTTGAAAATTGGCTATTTTGAATAAGATGTATCTCGAACCAAACAAACAGGTCTTAAAAGTGCCTTAAATAAAAGTTTTAGATCTATCCATCATATAGTTATCTACCAAAAATAAAAAACTTTCAGCACTGGTTCTTTTTGCAAATTTTTTTGTCCGAAGGTGTGAGTTTTTCGAAATTGGAAACAGAAAATTTCGACACATGGTCATGTAAGGGCATATAACTTTTTTCTGTAACGCAGACATCAAAACTCTGTAAGAAGGAATACACACACCAAATTTCAAACCAAACAAATTTTTTTTTATTCGGCTTCACCGCAGATTCAAACATATCTTAAATTTCAAAAAAAAAAAAAAAAAAAAAAAAAAAAAAAAAAAAAAACTTTTAAACGGTTAATCCCTCGTAAAAACGTTAGGAATGGGGTTTTTCATTGGGAAAAAGCTATCTATACTAAAATTTTCAGGAGAATCGGATAAAAATAAAAGTTTTTTCAAAATTGAACCTTTCCCTTATACTGAGACAGTAATTCATGTCACAATTACTTATTCGAGAAGTCCCATTTTACTGTGACAAGTATCATTAGGAGTGAGCTTGGAATTTTTCCTGTATTGATTAAACAAAAACGCAAATTAATGACATGCTTTCTTGACGAATATTGACGTTTCTATGCGAGTAAATTTTGGTTTCGGGTATCAGTTTTTAAAAAATTTTCTTGGGCGATTTATAGTTATATAAAGGTTAAATATAAAAACAAATATTATTATATAAAGGGTAGATATAAAAACAAAGGAATAAATGAATATAAATATTTTACAAACTTTTTAATTCAAAGAACTTGAAAAATAAATTTGAAAACATTTCTTTTGACGGAAATTAAAACTAAAATAACTAAAAATTAAAAATTACCTTCAAAGTTTGTCAAATATATTCAAAATATTAATTAAAAAAAATTAAAAATTAAAAGTTTACCTTCATTCTTTCAGAGTAGAATGAAAAAGAAATTCAAAAAAAGTTTCTGGGATTATAAAAAAAAATAATAATAATAAAAAAAAAATAAAAGTAATATTCACAGTTTAAATCTTTCCTGCACATATCTTGTCTACAACAGATTGTATAATTTTATAATTGCTTTTACGAGATATATTTTTTGGTGGTAGTTCGATCGCAGTTCCTTAATTGTAACCATACACACAATTAAATTTAACTTGAAACTAATAATATTTTCTGCAGTAAACTGATCAGAACCCCCAAGCTGACAAATAGACGTAGATTGTTAACGATCGGTTATTGATTTGTCCTTTCAAGCTCCATTGCAAGAATTTGAAGCAGGTGCAAATATGGCGTCGTTTTTAAATGAATTATTTTTATGAACGACGGAATTAAGACACTATATTGAGGGAGAGGAAAAAAAGTCTGTTTTTATATATCTTACATAATTTACTCTCTGATACCTGGGTTTTGGGAATTTGCTTCCAAATGAAGTTTGTTCCTTGTCAAAATTTTGACCGTGAACGTAAACTTTTTCTTAGAATTAATATTGTTGAATTAATATTAGTGTTTAGTTTTTCAAAGTGAGAGTGCTTAGAAATTTAGAAATAATAGTGAGCTCATTTGTATTTCAATATAACCTGATTTTTAATAACTAGATTATTTCAAATTCAACAGTTAGGCCTGTCATTTTTATCATAGTTTGGTTTAGGTCAAAAAGTCAATAACTTAGGCCCAACGTGGGAAGTTGTGGTGGAAGAAAAGAGGAAAAGAAATATAAAGATGTTGAATCAGGATCTACTCCTGATAGTCCTAATATAGAACATGAACCTGAAATTCTGTTGTTCACAGTAGTGGATTTTTTTTAGCGAGACCAGGTTGATTTATATTTTATATATATATATATATATATATATATATATATATATATATATATATATATATATTATAATATATATATTTTAGATAAGATCATATCTAAGTAAATTTGCAGCTGCTTTAATTATGAACTAGTGCTCACTCTAAAATTTGGCATACTTTGTGCCTAATAGGATGACCAAATTTGGACACAAATTTGATCAAAATCAAGATATATATATATCTTTTTTCAGGATCAAAAGTCAAAGTCAAGGTCAGATATTTTGTTTTTACTCTGACATAAAATTTTACTAAATAAAGATTTTAGATCTACTCAAGAGCTTTAAAATGATGTGTATATAATCGTTTTCTGTGGGGTAGAAGGTGAAATATTTAAAATATTTAATTCTCAAAAAATGAACTTTTTATCAAAGTTACATGATGTATACCTCCGGAACTGTTTGAGATATGAACTTGAGATAAAAACCATTTGTATTTTCTCAACAATATCTATAAGTATGGCAACTTTCATGAAAATCGAAAGAGTCATTGTTTTTTTTTTCCCCAAACTGTGGGTGATTTTCACATGGAATATATATATATATATATATATATATATATATATATATATATATATATATATATATATATATATATATATATATATATATATATATATATTGGCTTAGGTGTAGATTGTTTCTGACTTTCGATATTTTTTTATATCAATATTTTTTTGTCGATATTTTATTTTAATCGATACTTTTATATATAATATATATATATATATATATATATATATATATATATATATATATATATATATATATATATATATATATATATATATATATATTAACCACTTTCAGGGGGTAAAACTAACCAATTAATATTATTTAAAAATGACTATTCTGTAGTCCTTTTATTAATATAAATGGATAAGGATAGTATTATAGATTATCTAGAAATAATTTGAAGGAAAAAAAATGTGTTGGGACGCATGTTTGAATATATGTATGGTAGCAAAATTTATTCAAATTTTATGCAAATCATCAATATTCATTTTGTTATACCTGAAATTTTCATGGCTGTCCAAAAAAAGGAATTGTATCCAGTAATTGTGAAACATCAAATTTTTTTTCATAAAAAAATAATACTTATAACTTTTTTTCTACCCATGATGAGTTTATGAAATTTTGAGAGGTTGTACAGTTGGGTGAGATAGACATTTTTTTTTTATTTAGAACAATTTTTTGTATACCCAACAATTTTAACACTGTGCATGGGAATTTTTAAAAAAAAAAAATTTCCCATGCACAGCTCTAAAATGGTTGGGTATACAAAATTTTTTTTAAAATAAGACATGTGTAACTTTCTCAACTATACAATCTCTGAAAAAAAAATTTTAATTTTTTTTATATCCAACAAGAAAAATTTCAAATTATTGATTTTTCCTATGCACAGGAAAATTTTCATATTATTTTTTCCCATTCACAGCAGCAAAAATCTTTCTAAAAATAAAAAAAAGGCATATCTTACCCAACTATATAATCTCTGTAAAAAAAATTTTTATACTCAAACATTTTGGTGCTGTGCACAGGAAAAACTTCTGGAAAATGTCAAATTTTTTCTGTGCTTTCAACAAAATAGTTGGATATAAAAAAAGAAATGTTGCAGAGGTTGTACAGTTAGGCAAGATATCCATTTTTTATTTAGAAAATGTTTATTATATCAAACCATTTTGATGCTCTGCATTGTAAAATTTTTAAAAAAATTCCATGCACAGAATCAAAATTGTTGGATATACAAAAATTTGTTCTAAATAAAAAATGTATATCTCACCCAACTTTATTACCTCTGAAAATTTAACATAGATTGTTAAAATGATAAAAAAAAGTTACCACTTTTTTTTTCTGGTTAGTTTTACCCCACTTTTGAACATTAATATTTTCTAAACAGTAAAGAAAATTTACATTTATTTTAAATGCAAACACTTACCTTTCATGTTTTACAAATCTTTTAAGTTTGATAGTTACATATTCAATATAATTTTTGGGGCCAGACCTTAAAAATTTTTCAAATTTTGTCAAAAAAACCTACCCAAAAAGGGGGATATATTTGAGTTATCATTGTCATTTATTAAACAACTTTTATACAGAACATTGAAATTTGAAGATTATTCTAGCAAAAAAATCCAAAACTGAGAATATCAATAGTTTCTTTCATAAAAAAAAAAAAAATTTTTTTTTACTTCTGAGCATGGTTAGTTTTACCCTGTTATATATATATATATAATTTAATTTTTATTATTACTATTTAAATTGGAAGTCCACACGAGATAATAATAATAATAATAATCATTACTGTCATTTTCCTTACAATAAGAACTTTACCCACAGAAAATTACCAAATTTTTTCTTGACTAAATAGGAGTCATTGACTTCTTCAATAGATTTTAGAATCTTTTCTATGTTAATTAACACAATAATTTTGTGTCTCTGATTTTTATGAAAAAAAAAAAAAATTATTTATCCTAACTTTATTAAACTCGAACTCTTTTGCAGAACAATTGTTATTACCTCAATATTTTATGGTGTATAAAGTGTTAATGAGAGATTCTTCTTAGTAGCTAAATTTAAATAAACCAAAATGGAAATTGAACACACAGAAACAACTCCCATTGACGTAACTCCAAATAAGGATGGTGGTGTTTTAAAAGAAGTAAGTATTAAATATTAATTTTAAAATTTTTAGTGGGGCATGTTTAAAAAGACTTAAGATAAGAATTTTTTAAAATTAGATCTAATGTTGAAAGTTCACACAGTAGCACAAAAAAATTTTATTCCTTTTTTTCTGTTTAGCTCCTATAACTATTAAGAATTAGATGGTATATATATAGCATAGTTACTCCTAAAATCATAATTATTTAAGATAATAAAATGTTAGTAAACATTTTAAAATTGGAAAATGCCTATATTATTATTATTATTATTATTATTATTATTATTATTATTATTATTATTATTAGGATTATTAGGATTAGGATTTCAAATTACTAATTTTATTAATAAATTTTACATTTTTAAATCATGTATTGAAAGCCATATTAATGAAATTGAAGAAAATAATTACTTAGTGTGAATAAAATATGCTGATTAAGAATAATTTCACAAACTTGTATATAGAAAGCTAAATATATATATATATATATATATATATATATATATATATATATATATATATATATATATATATATATATATATATATATATATATATATATATATATATATATATAGTTAAAAATAAGGTCTGAATAACTTATTGTGGAAGAGTTCCAAATTGTTGAAGTATGATATACAGGCATTTTGAATAAAGTTGAAAAAAGATACTTGATATTTTCAAAAAAATTTCAGAAATTGTCAAATAAGAAGGATAACAGAACACACTTTGCTGAATTGCGTTAATTGGGTTCCTGTACTGTAGACATGTAATGATTAGAATGGAAGTATGATAAAGAAAGAATAAGGAATTTTTCATTTCAAATATTTACTCCTTGTATTCTCAGTTGCATTCTACACAGTCTCATCCTTTCTCTATCCAACTCTCTGATCCTAGAGAGAGAGAGAGAGAGAGAGAGAGAGAGCATAAATCTTTTTAATATATATATATATATATATATATATATATATATATATATATATATATATATATATATATATATATATATATATATATATATATATATATATATATATATATATATATATATATACACGCACGCACACACTATGATTTATTCACAAGAAACTCTTTAAAGAAAATAGAATATGTATGCTTATAAGCTTTTACTTAAAATAGATATTAAAAGAAGGAGAAGGTGATGAGAGTCCTCCCCCTGGCGACACAGTCACTGTTCATTATGTTGGAACTTTACAAGATGGCACAAAATTTGATTCTAGTCGAGACAGAGGTGAAAAATTTGAATTTACACTTGCAAAAGGTAATGCTTAAATTTTTAAAATTTTTTTTTATTATTATTATCATATATATATATATATATATATATATATATATATATATATATATATATATATATATATATATATATATATATATATATATATATATATATATATATATATATATATATATATATGAACCGACCGGGGCCCCGGCCCCGGCTGAAAATCAGGGAAAACCGGGGTTGCCGGCCGGGGTTAAAATGACAAATTATAAATTTTTTTTTTTTTTTTTTTAAATTTTCGGCCGATTCTGTTGAAACTTTCAGTGCATATAGATTTTTTACCGGTAAGAAAAGTCCATTTCTAGCGTTTTTCCGAGTCTATTACGTTAAAAGTTTTTTTCCCTTTATTTATTTTTTTTTTTTGTGTGGAAATTTTACCCTTTTTCAATAGAATGGCGGTGCCAAACCACTTTTTAGAATGAGCTGAAAGTTGGACTATTTATTCAAAATTATATGGGCTACAAAAGCCTCTAATAAACCTTTGTTCCCAGAGTTATAGAAAAAATGTTATAAGCCAAAAACTGACCAACTATAGAAAAAAAAATTTTTTGAACTAAAAAAATCCACCTTTTCAAACAAAATCTTTTTTAAAAAAAATACAACTATAACATTTCCTATTTTTGGTGTGTATAGAGGAGGGGTGGGGCTACAAATTCCTCTATGTACTTTATTCGATGAGATTCGTTGGTTTTGAGATATAGCCTTCAAAAAGGTCCATTTTTGGCCAAATTTCAAAAATTCCCAAAGTTTGAGAGGCTATATCTCGCTTCAAACAAAGGGCATTTAAAAATGCACTAAATAAAAATTGTTGCCCTGTTCCTCTTCTAAACAATATTCACAAATTAAAAAAAATAGTAGGTAGCGTTTTTTTTTTTTAAATAATTTTTTCCTTCAGAAGCTTACGATTTTTGCAAATTTTTTTTTCAAGTGCTTATAACTTTTTTCTAGACGTGATATCAAAAATCTATTCCCACCAATGCAAGAAATTGGGGCAAAGGTATTCAGCTAAATTTTCAGCTCATGTGGACCAGTGGTTTGACCCAGTTATTTATTTTTTTCAACTTTGGGTCCAAATAAGTTTCAAACCGTTATAGACTCAAAAAAATGCTCGAAATCAACTCAGAACTTCTTGAAAAAATTCACATACTTTGAAAATTTCAGCTCAATCAGTCAAATAATAAAAAAAAATTTCAAACAAAATATAAGAAAATTAAGATTTTTTTTTTTCTGTTTCTTTTGACCGCTCCTTTTCTGCTAGTGAATGTTCATCTTTGTGTTTTGATTTTAGATACTCCAAAAAGATTTGGTTGAAATTTTTTTTACTTGTAGCACCCGGAGGTTCTCTTCTAATTTTCTGACTGCAGATGTTACATTTAGCCATATTGACTGAAAGTATAAACAAAATAATAATTTTTAAATAATGCAGCTAAATGATACAAGTTTGATACATAGCAATAAAATAACAATGATATGTATAAATACAGGTTAAATTGATAATTTTATATCTTACATTTTTTCAAACTTTCACCTTTGGGTCTTACCTAGGTAAACGTGTTAAATCACTATTATAAATTAGAATAACTTTTTTTTTTAATTTTTGTAAATTTTTTAAACTTTAAATATACAAAAACTGTAATTTTCTGATTTTTTTTTTTGAGAAAATGCATATAATCATTAATTTAAGTGAATGTTGGCTATTCTACTCCTTCCTTACAATTAAATAAACCTTATATATAATTTTCTTAACCTAAAATTTCAGTGCTTTTGACCTCTTTACAAATTTTAGGAAACCCCGGCCATAACCCCGGCCCCGGCCCCCCGGCCCGGCCAAATTCCAGCCCCGGTCGGTCCCTATATATATATAATATATATATATATATATATATATATATATATATATATATATATATATATATATATATATATATATATATATATATATATATATATATATATATATATATATACAAAGAAAACATTTATTTAAATTTTTTTTAAAAAGTTTTTTTTTTTTTTATTTTATTAATATATATAATTATATAAATATATATATATATATATATATATATATATATATATATATATATATATATATATATATATATATATATATATATATATATATATATTTTCTTTCCCTTCTTTCTGACTCTTGGTCCTCCACCTTTCGGTGTTTCAGTGAATCTTTCGCTGTGGCATTAGACATATTGAAAGCCTTCAATAGGGTTTAGTACAAAGATTTAATTTCCAAACTTCCGTCTTTTGGATCTATACTTCTTTCTAATCTCCTTTCTGGTCGTTTTATATGCTCAGAATTATCACAAACCCTTCAGTATGAAATATAAGGTTCTGGAGTCTTCACATATATATAAAGAACTTCAAGAGCCCAACTTTACTCATTCAAAAACATGACTGACTTCGGCTTTCTCCAGCTTTAAAATATATGACTCACAATATCCATTAGGAAATGAGCCATCTCTTAATATATAGAGTTAAACCTCAGAACTTAAATACCCCAAGACTTGAATAACTTGGAATCCAAACTCCATCTTTTTTTTTTTTTTTAATAAGAAAATTTTGTCCTAGAAATCAGATTTTTCTCAGAATTTGAATGCAGTATACACAACCACTCTTAATGTGTATCTTTTTCTTGGAATAAAAATTCGCGAGATTTACTTTTAGTATTTTCTTAAATTCAAAATACAAGAACAATAATTTTAGTGCATTGTTAACGTTATTAAAAATTATTTCATGTATTTATTTAGATATGAATGTTAGACTGATGTTCAAGTTCATATTATGCTCATGTGATGTTCATTTGATATCAGTTGGTGTATGCATAGTGTGCTGCTTTTGTTTACCACTCAGTTCATCTTGTTCTCTTATTCATAGAGCATTCCTACCATATTTGCTATGTGTTCTCGCTGTTGTTTTTCGTGTTTGGGTTTTAAAAATAGCCCTGTTCACTCATCATGGCACCCAAGAAACATTCACTTAGGCTACTAAACTTAAGAGAAAGATTGAAAAGGCTAAAATTGAAGTGAAAATAGAATTTTAAACATGAGTGTGTCCTGTCATTTTATGACTTTCAGATTGCTAAAGTCAACTATCTGTACCATCTGAACACAAAAAAGTAATGAAAGCGACTGATGAGGTTAAAGGGGTTACAACTTAGATTTCTAATAGATTGCAAGCTATCTAACAGATGGAAAAACTACTGTACTGTGAATAAATGAAATATATTTGGTTGGTGATAGTATCTCATAAGCTATAATTTGAGAGAAAGGAAAACAACTCTTTGTTAATATTAAACAATTCCAGCTCTGACTACAATTTTGTGAAATACCTGACTATGTATTTTAAATAATTGATTGATTATAACTCCTTTCTAAGAATTAAAAGCAATCCTTTTCAAATTCCTCAAAAAATTCTTTCTTTTCCACACTAAAGCTACTGACTTTATATTTCTAACTTTGATTCTACAATCCTGATAAAGCTATAGGATGAAGAATACAAGATTGAGAGAGTTAGTTCGCAATTTAATAAGAATTGATATTTGGATATTTGACAGTCTGCCTATAAATTATTTTTTGGAGAGATAACTATAGGAAGTGAGTAGAGAAGTTATATATGAATTGACGATGATAGTAGGATTCAAAAATGAAGGAAAATTTTATTTAGTGAATATAAAGCGAGTTTGATGTTAGAAAGTTCAAATGTCTTATTTAAAGTAATTGATGAAAGATTATGGACACAGCGTAGCTCTTTGAGAGAGGCAGATTGAGCATTTTAAATATATTACTTTCTGAATAAATCCAAGAAAATATTTAATTACAATTTTAATCGATTTTAATGAATGAATATTTTCAAAATTCATATAGTTTATCAGAAGTGGAACAATAAACTGTATACATTTTCATATCAAGGAATATTTATTATTTTAATATCATTATGCCATACAAGTTTATTTTATAATAGAAAACAATTGAGAAAGAGTATTTCACCTTATTATTAATTCTCCTTATAAAGTTTATATAATTCTTCACTTCATTTATTACAATAATAATAATAATAATTATAATAATAATACTGTTTATTACCAGGTGAAGTTATCAAATCTTGGGATTTGGGTGTTGCCACTATGAAGAAAGGTGAAATTTGTCGTTTAACTTGTCGAAGTGAATATGCATATGGGGAAAAAGGAAGTCCTCCAAAAATTCCTCCTAATGCAACGTTAATATTTGAGGTAATTACATATATATATATATATATATATATATATATATATATATATATATATATATATATATATATATATATATATATATATATATATATATATATATATATATATATATATATATATATATATATATATATATAGTATTTCTTTTTCTTTATTATTATTATTATTGTTGAAGGTATAGTGCAAATTTATACTTGATTCTAAATTCTTTGCTAATAAAAGTTCTGATTCAAATACATGAAATAAAAGTTGATATTTCTTGTTCATTTCCACTGTACATTTGCTTACACCTTTTGTTGAAGTTTTCGTATTATTATTTTTAATTCATTAAACTTGAATCATCTTCACATCTTCACAATTAGCTCTATAATCATCTGATGTTGAAGATTTTTGAGATGAGCTACTATTAGCAATTAAAATTTTCTTCTAATAATGCTTAAAATATCCACATTTCCACAAAACAATTTCTTCTGTAGTGCTTTTAATCATATTTGTCATATTTAAATGTTTTTGAACAAAGAATCAAATAAGTTGCATGTAGGTTTTTGTTGTTTAAATAAGGACTGAATCGGTTTTTTGTTCAAATTCTCAAGATTGACAGTATTCACTATTTATCATAATCAATTTGATTTAAAATATTAAGTTTTGATATTCTATAAATATGTTGTAAGTTTTTTTTTTTTATTGTAAAGTTTTGTAAATTTCTTCAGTTACTTCTAAACAAAATCAAGTGACAACATGGTTGATATTTTTCCCCCTTTCAGATTGAACTCTTTCAATGGAGAGGGGAAGATCTAAGTTCTAAAAAAGATGGGGGCATTATTCGTCGAATTATTAAGTCTGGAGAAGGTTTCCGTATGCCAAATGATGGGGCTATGGTAGATGGTAGGTGTTTAAAATTCACTTTGAATATTTTAAGTCCGCATTATATATTATATTGTTTTTGTGTTTTTTATTAAATTTATTTATTTTTATTTATTTAATTTATTAATTAATTAATTAATTAATGATTATTATATTATTATTAATTATTATTATTATTATTATTATTATTTTCCTCTGGCTGTGGTGGAGTCAAGATGTGCTAAACGTAGCTCTCCACTTACTTTCCTTTCTTATGCATGGCTGTGTAAAGTATTTTTGTTTAGTGAACTGTATTCATATATCATTATTGATTTAGAAAGTGAAAATTGTGAATTAGACTTTGCTATTGTGTCAAGTGATGATTAAGTGAATTTAAATAAATTAACAAGTGCTTTATTACAAGCTGGACATAGTCGGAGTAATTACACGTGCGAAGAAAAACAAACCTGGATGTCATCAAAGGGTAAACAGTGACGAGAAACAGTTCGAATTAATTCTCTCTATGCTGAGAGATTTAAAGGATGATACCAATAGTGTTAAACAAAAAATAAGTGAATTGATATACAAATAGATTTGAATTGTTAGAGTGAGAACTTGGAGAGCAAAGGAAAGAAAAGGAAATTTTTGAGTAAAGCTTTTAACTCCTTACAAAATAAAGTCGACGATTTAGAACAGGAAAGTTGTAATGATAAAGTTTTGCTATCTTTTCCTAACCTAAATACATTTCTTGAAGCATTAAACAAGGCTAAAAGTATCATTGAGAACGATCTTCGTGTGATGGATGAGGATATTCGATATATAAATTTGGTTAAACTTGGAATTAATTATGATAGGATACTTTTGAAGTTTCAAGATCTTAGAATTAAGGATAGACTTTTTGAAATCGTAGGTACGAAAGGAACGTCCAAGGAATATATATTTAAATGAATATTTGACTCTAAAAAGAGAATTATTATTTAGAGAACTAAAAAGGTTGGAAAAATAAATTCTGCTTTTTCTGTCAAAGAAAAAATTTACATAAAATACACACAAGGAAAAAAAATTATATGGATTCTTTCAATGAATTTACTCGTTGAAGCAGCTTCTTGAATTTTAATTATTCTCAGACAGGTTAAATTACATTAACTGACAGTGGTGTAGTTGTTAGTGAATGATTAATAGTTCTTGTATTTATTCATCGAGTGATGAATTCAACAAACTAAATGGCGGTGGTGCGCATTTGGTAAAAATTTCCATATTAAATAATGTGAATAATGACCTCGCCAATTTTAAATATTAGTGTTAATTTCGTAGTCTTAAATTTGCTTATATTTTACGTTAGAGGTAACAGTCCGACTTGTGCTCTGGGTTATTTTTATGGAGCAACATTCATATAGATATTTAAAAATGTTTATTTGAAATTTTAGTTGCCGATCACTTTCCTGTATTGACATTATTTTATTTAGTTAATAAGAAACTAAATATCTAAGAGGTTTTACGATTTTTCAATTGATAATAATGTTGGTAATAATAATAATAATAATAATAATAATAATAATAATAATAATAATAATAATAATAATAATAATAATAATAATAATAATAATCATAATAATAATAAAATTTTGAAATTTTAATTAAGAAATATTGGCGATAGAATCTCTTGATGACTATGATGTTAAAATGGAGAGTTACGCAGAGTTATGCAGCGTCAGCTTAGTCCAATAAAGGGATGTACCCTTTCCAGAAGTAAAATTAAATGTTTTGTACACCTGCAGAATACTTCGGAATTTAGTATCACCTGATATTAGATTATCTGAATCTTTGGTATATTGTAAAAACAAAAGCAAAGCGTACTTTTTGAATCTTCAGTAATAGCTGTATTGGAAGAATATTGGAACAATCGAACCTTTTGGCTGAAGGATATGTTGCCCTATAGAGACTTTCTCACACATTTTTTGGAACGTCTTTTATTTTGTATTAATACTGTGAAATTGTTTAATTTTTTGATTTTTGTTATGTTGTAATGAGATAATAATATCTATCTATCTATCTATATCTATCTATCTATCTATCTATCTATCTATCTATCTATCTATCTATCTATCTATATATCTATCTATCTATCTATCTATATCTATCTATCTATCTATCTATCTATCTATCTATCTATCTATCTATCTATCTATCTATCTATCTATCTATCTATCTATCTATATCTATCTATCTATCTATCTATATCTATCTATATCTATCTATATCTATCTATCTATCTATCTATCTATCTATCTATATTTATATTTATAAAAATATCTATATCTATATTAAGATATTTGATACCCTTTTTCTAAGTTTGATTTTTTTTAAAAATAATATATTATTTTTAATCTTTACAGTGTCAATCATTGGAAAGGCAAATGGAGCAGTTTTTGACCAAAGAGAATTAAAATTTTCATTGGGGGAAGGTGTTAATCACAAAATACCGAAAGGACTCGAGAGGGCTTTAGAAAGGTTTAAAAAGAATGAAGTTTCCATCATTAAATTAATGCCAAAAGTAAGTATATTTGTGTAATATTTGTGTTATTTGAATTTTTGAAATATCATGTTTGTATTTGCGTGGGGGTGAGGGTTTAAATGTGTCAGTGAATATTTAAAAAATACATAATTTTGAAAATTTCAAAGTTGTTGGTTAAAGAAATCATTTTAATTAGAGGGGGGGGGGGAAAGAGGTAAGGAAATGTTGAAACAAACTGGCCACCACGAAAGGAAGAGGTCAGTCTAGTACCTCAAGGGCTAGGAAAACTTTTATATTTGAACAAGAGTTGATTATGTTCGTTTATGAAAATTGTTTATAATGATTTCTTTATCATATTTTTAATTTGCAAGATGGAGGTTCAAAATAAAAGAAAAAAGATTGGCAGAACATTTTTAGATTTTATAAGGTTTTAATTTCATGCAAAGAATACTAAAATTTTTAGTTAATAAAAATTCTCGGGGGGGGGGAAGAAACGGTGGGTATGTAAATACCAAAAAGTATTCACATACCCACCAATTTATTTATTTTTTTTTGTTAAAAAACATGTATATAAAGATCAATATAAACCATTTTGGAACTTATAAGAATTAGTGCGAATGCAAATGAGTGACACTTTATCATGTAGGGTATTTCAGAATACCTTAGCAAAAGGAGGTGTTTGAAGCTGTATTATGACTTCAGGGTATGTGATCTTTGGGGTTACTTGAATTTTGGAATCGTGTTTAGGATTGGAATAGTTAAGGAAGGAGAATCCAAAAATGGAGTAGAAATAGATTATATATTTTACTGGAGATACTAAAATGGAAAAGTACTACTACTACTACTACTACTACTACTACTACTACTACTACTACTACTACTACTACTACTTGCTGATAAATAAAGTTTTTCAAATAAATAAATCAACCTGCCTAATTTACGTCCTATTCTGTTTTGCTTTATAATAATAATAATAATAATGGTAATTGTAATAAATTATTATTTTTTATAATATACCTACGATGAACAAGCATAGGGAATAAATTGAATGTTTAGTATTATTTTCTTTTTGTTGTATCCAATGAAATATTAAAAAATTATATAATTGAAATTAGGAAGGAGCCAAAAAAAAAATTTTTGTTTTAAATATTTCAACATAATGCTGAAAGTTTTTGAGTCTGATTTGTGATAAATAATTTTTAAGGCTTCAATTTAATTGCTCTAATGTTGGCTTAAAATTTTTTGTTGTTGTTTTTGTTCATGATGAGACTGGAAAAAAAAAAAAAAAAAAAAAAAAAAAAAACTTTTTTCTTTTGATTTTTTATCACTATATCATTTGTATTTATGCACGTACCCCAATCTCTGAAAGATAATTGACATTTTTTTATTTCAGTATACTTTATGTTCAGACGGAAGTTTGGGAGAAGGAATACCCCCTTCAACAAGTGTAGAATACGAAGTTCATCTTCGAGATTTCGAAAAAGCAAAAGAATCTTGGGAAATGGACCAAGTGGAAAAACTTGAGCAGGCCAAAATATCAAAAGAAAGAGGAACGGAATACTTCAAGGAGGGGAGGTACAACCTTGCAATCAGGCATTACAAGAAAGTTACAGACTATTTGCAGTATGACTCAGGTTAGCGAGTTTACGTAACTTTTTTTTTTGTAACAACTTAAAAGTTATACGAACATGAAAATAAATTCATTGTTTTATATTAAGTTATATTTAGTATTTTTCTTCTTGTAGAATGCAGAATATAAGTTAGCATTCTTAAATGTGAAAATGGCTTGTTTTGGAAGTGTTTATTCAGTAGTAGATATAGAAACATGTTTGTAAATTTTGAAAATGTAATAAAATATACAAAGGTAGATAGTAAAGTAGATAGGTAGTTTGTAAATACCTTTAAAAGAAAGGTATTGATAAAAGAAGATTTCAAGATGATTTACTGATGAAGTAGGTTAGGTTAGGGAATTGAAGAATAAAAAAAAATCAAAGCTTGCCACATTTGTAGGAAAGATTTCAAGTATCAGTAAGAGTTCTTAGAAAACGAATGAGGAATGTGTTCTGAAATAGCCCTTCTCCTTACTAGTTGGTAGGCCAAAAAGTACAAAATAATTCAAATTATTATTATTATTATTATTATTATTATTATTATTATTATTATTATTATTATTATTATTATTATTATTATTATTATTATTATTGTAAAAGGTTTTAAGCTCTACGAGCATGAACATAAATTGTCTCTGTTTTTCCATTTGGTTTTTAATCCGTTATTCATTCATTAACTTTAGGGTGATTAACCCATTTGAATAAATAGTTTAATAATGATTGAGTTTATAATTTCGATCTGTTCTTTCAGGGTTAAATGACGAACAGAAAGAAGAATTCAATGCAATATTACTTGCTGGTTACCTTAACCTGTCAATGTGCCATTTGAAACTGAAGAGCTACTTGCCAGCAAAAGAATTTGCCACCAAAGCTTTGGAACTTGATCCTGACTGTGTGAAAGGTTATTTCAGGAGAGGCCAGGTACAATGATTTGTCACTACACTGCACTTCCTCTTAGCCGATACCGTAATTATTATTATTATTATTATTATTATTATTATTATTATTATTATTATTATTATTTATTATTATTTATTATAATTGTTTATTATTATTATTATCATTTATTACAATTGTTATTATATTATTTATTATTATTGTTTTATTATTATTATTATTATTATTATTATTATTATTATTATTATTATTATTATTATTATTATTATTATTATTATCATTTATTACAATTATTATTATATTATTATATTATTATTGTTATTATTATTATTATTATTATTATTATTATTATTATTATTATTATTATTTATTATTTATTATTATTGTTTATTATTATTATTATTATTATTATTATTATTATTATTATTATTATTGAAGTAAATAAAGGCTATTTATACAACAACCTAGAAAACCTCTTTTTAATTATCTTTTTCTCCCCAGATGGCGAATCTCTGGGAACTATTGTACAATGTTTGTAAAAGTGTGAGTGTATTTGTTTATGATAGCGTGGAATATTTAGACTTCCTCTTTTATTGATGAATATCCTTCGGTGCTTCCAAATTTTTCCTTTCTCCTCTTGTAGTGTTTGGATTGTAGGATATCTTCTGTATCTTCTTTTGTAGATATTTATTGTAATATTTATCTACAGCCTTCCTCTTTATTTTGTTAATTAAATTTATATTAATCTACTCTATATTAATATTTAATTATAATCAATTTCAGGGCCTGTAAACAATAGTGAACATAATCTCATATTCTTTTTTATAGTATCGCCTGACATAGTAATGAAAAACGTGAAAGAAAATTATTCTTCCGTAAAAACAGTTAAAGGAAAGAAAACTTCCAACATTTTTTTTTTTTTGTATTCAGTGCTTCCAAATTTACTACTATGGTACTTTTCTTTAAAAACAAAAGCAAGAACTAAAATGAATAATAATAAGAAGAGAGAAATGTTTAAGTCAAATATTTTACTTCTCTTCTCTTGCATTCTTTCTCTTGCTTTATTTTTGAAACAAATCCTATATTTAAATATCATTAACTCTGTCAAAAATATCAGGTGGTGTTCATCTGTGTCATCCCAATTCACTCTTTCAAATTTTTTTTTAATGCTTCACTGTCAATTCACATTTTTCTTTTAATCCTGAAGTAGATTTAAGTGTTTTATTCAGAACTTTACTATTCATCAAATCCTCTTGCTACTAACCTGACCTTATATATCCTCTTCCCTTCATACATTTTTTTATTACCCATCTTTTGACCCAAATCTTTCACCTTCTCTTATTCCCCCTAATAGCCTACTTCCTAATTGACAGTTTTGGTGACGACAAAATAGTAAATAAATTTATACAGTATACATACAGAATTTCTTCATAAGGTAATTCCAATCTTAATCGATAAATGCCCTTTTTTGGCTTATTCAGAATAGTGTTAATATTCTGTACATTGTTGAATATTTATCTTGTAGATTATTTTTGTTTTATTTTAGAATTATGAAAATTATTAATAATTACCGAAATGTAATGCTGCTTTCATTCCATGTTTTCCTATTTGCAGGATGAGGCCAAATTTTTATTCATGTAAATAATTTTGTGATGTAAAGTTAAAGGCCGTTGTCTCGTACTGTAATTGCCTGTTTACATATTGGAGGCTAATAAATTTTAAGTGTCAAATTTGTTTTGACATTGCGTCTTTAGAAGTTTGTGATAGTAGATAACAAATAAAAGATTAAAAAGACAAACAGAACATTGATAATTTCAGTTGGCAAGAGGAAGGTTTGGTAATATACAATGCTCAAAGTACGTAGTTTTATAGCTTAAGAGAAACTGGGAATTAATCTTAAGAGTTAATGAGTGGAAGAATTAAGATCTATGTACAGAGTACTAGAACCTTAATCCTTATACTTTGGTTTGAATTGTGGTGTGTTTTTGTTCCTCTTTTAATTGGTTTCACGTGTGCTTATTCGAATTTTTTCACTATTGGCAAGAGAAAAAATAGACACCCAAGTACTTTCAATAAAATAAGAAAAAACGATATAGTCGAAGTAGAACGTCTCAATTGTTTGATTGAGCTAGTATCATAAACGGATTGTATCTAATTATTTTTATTGGGAAAGATATTGAATCACAAGAACGACAGTAAAATTGATGTTAAAAGTTTGTTGGGTTATAAAAATTTGATGGGGAGTAAGGAAGTGACTATGGTTTTCAAGTTATTGCTATTTCAATTAGCATTGATGGGATAAAAGGGGTATTATTATTATTTATTCGTTTCCCTTTTTTTTTAATCAGTTCATTTTGATTAATAGAGATGTACATAACTGTAGTTCATTGAGTCCAAAATCTCAGTTGGCACATGAAATTGAAATGTCAGTACTCTAGAATCTTTTAGGGAATGGTGCTATAGTGGCAGTTGTGTTATTTTATTGTATTAAAGTTTGGTACAGTTTTCTTCTTGTAGCATCAGTTTCTTGCTTGTCATATAGAAGAAGATACTAAGGTTTCAAGGTATAGAAAAATGTGAAGAAAAATAAAAGAAATTAAAAGACTTTTTATAAGAAATTTGGGAATAGTTCATACCTGTAATACCTTTTCTTTTTAAGGAAAATTATATTAAAAGTAAGCTTGAAATGTGTGTATGAAGATCACATTTATTTAAAAGCTTGGATGGTCTGTATGTGTTTCCTATTTTCTGAAAATGCTGTCAATATTATGGAAAGTAATTTACTGGGTGTGTGTTATGGAACTGAGATAATATTAGTAAATAGTTGGATGTTAATAACGTCTTAGAGCCTTCGAATACTATTCAGATTTTAAGCTTAAGATGTAAGTTGAAACATTCTAGTTTTGAACCGTAGTTGTTTGTTGAATCAACTATGTGTAAATATAATGATTATAGTGTTATCAATTAAAAACCAAAAAGATATACTCTATAAATCCTACTTAAAGAAAAAAACAAAAAATACAACAATGATTAAATCCATCAGTTATGTTTTGCAATATTTTTGTAATTTTAAGAAAAAAAAAAATTCAGATTAATAATTGAATTTAATTAATAAATACTATTTTACCACAAATAAGTTACCTCTTACTATTGCTATAATGATTTTGCATATTTGGCTGCCAGGATAAGGAAGATTTAAATAATTCCTAAATGATCTAAAATAATTACAAGGAAACCCTATGTAAAGCAGGTGAAATGAAAATATGGAAACCTTTGTTTCTTTAAAATAGGACAAATAAATTTTCTTTTTATTATTAAGAAACTACTAATAGATGGCCATAGTTATACCATAAATGAAAGTACGTCATTTCTTCACAACTTTTTGAAGGGAAAAATTCTTTCAAGGATATAATTTTATTCTCTAATAAAATTTTAATTAATATTGCTTATTACTTTTTTTATTTTTATTTTGTGCAGTTTAATTTTCATTTGATTATTTTGTTAATTTTTGTTTTTTCGAAATTGATTTATCGGGTATAATATATACTTTTCAGCTTGTATAACTGTATTCTCTATACATGAACTATAATTAACAATTTAAGTGCCCATTGTATTTTCCAGTCAGTGGAATTTAAGAAATATATTAGTTTGTTATCTCACACTTTCGATTCTGGGAGGTTTATTGTGTTACACAAATATCATTTGTGGTGAGGCCCAAGAAAGTTCTCAAAACATTCGTTTATAGACCATATCTTATTAATGTGCTTAGATCAGTAACACTGAGGTACTCTGAAATATATTTCTCATAATATTAAGCGTTAAAAAGAGTAAAAATGCTGTACATAAAAGCAGGTTAGGTAATTTTTTCATGCTGTTTTTTTATGGATACCAAAATACGTTGGTTAAAAACCCTTCTCCTCCTTCCCACCGAAAAAAAGAAATTAGTCAAAAAAAAAAAAAAAAAATTAACTTTGCTTATGGATGAGAAAATTTTCTAGGAACCTATAGTACATTGGAAATGTTTATTTCTTTTTAAGTTAGCAGTCAGTCGAGTGCTAACCAACCTTTAAAATTTTACTCACATATGACATTCAAAGAAAAATTTCATCTTTTTCTGCCACCAAAGTTAGTACTCATTTTTTCTACTTTAATTCAATAAAGGCTTGGTTAAAGCTCAGAAGCACTAGCTTAGGAAAGGAGTGCACTACAGTCCCATTTGGTGTCATTTTTTTTTTTCTTCTTTTTTGCATTGATAATTTTTTTATAGATTTTTTGCCCCATATCATTATATTATTCATACTTAATGTTCCTTCCTGTTGATCAAAATAACACTTTAGGAATATTTTTAATTAGGCTCTAAAAAGCTTGGAAGATGCAGAAGAAGCGAAAAAAGACTTTGAAAAATGTCTTGCGTTGGATTCTTCAAACAAAGCCGCAGCTCAGGAAGTTAACGCGTGCGCAGCTATTATAAAGCAACAAAAGTTAAAAGAAAAGAAACTTTATGGAGGGATGTTCGACAAATTTGCAAAAGCTGACGCCAAAGTAAGTTAAATTAATGAGTTATAAAAGTATCTTTGACTGTGATTTTTTTTTTCTTTTCTTTTGGTAATTGGTAATTTGGTAATTTTCTTTTAATATTGGTATTAATGGTTCTTGTTATGAGTTCAAATTATAATTTTTGAAGTAATTATAATTGCACCATTAGTGTAAAGCTTTGTTTTTCTCCAGTATATATATATATATATATATATATATATATATATATATATATATATATATATATATATATATATATATATATATATATATATATATATATATATATATATATATATATATATATATATACACGCTGTGTATCGTAAAATACTAGCCTTTTTAACAGACCTCAATTTTAATATTCCATCAACTCTGGTGAAAATGGTAGGTCTCTGGTCTTTGACCACAAGAGGATATATATATATATATATATATATATATATATATATATATATATATATATATATATATATATATATATATATATATATATATATATATATATATATATATATATATAAAATGTCTTCTGGTGGGTAATGGCCAGAGACCTATCAATTTCCATCAGAGTTTGTGGAATATTAATATCGGAGTCCCTAAAAAAGTCTGATATATCACAATATACAGCGTTTAAAGACTTGCAAGTCAAAGCAAGTTGGAAAAATAGATAAAGGAAGTGTGTTCCATACTTTACCAGTAGAGTATCAAAAAGATTGAGCATACCGGTTAATCTGGTGCCACAGTGATGAGACTGTGTAGAAAGGGGGATCGCACGAAGATCCCTGAGGAACACCACTTTTAATAGATTTAAAGGAAGAACTGTGGTCGTCTACAACAGCTGCTATAGAACTACCAGAAAGGAAATCAGAGAGGAGGTTAGATTCCGAAAGAGGGAAGTTTGGAAATCAAAGCTTTGTTTTCAGACTCCATCGAAGTCTTTCGAAATGTCTAGCGCCACGGCGAGAGATTCACCGTAACACCGAAGGGTGGAGGATCAAGAGTCAGAAAGAAGGGAAAGAATATATATATATATATATATATATATATATATATATATATATATATATATATATATATAATATATATATATATATATATATATATATATATATATATAATATATTATATATTTTAGTTAATACACCACTAATCAATATATATATAATAAAAATCACCCTATGAAATGAGGGATGGAAACAGGCTTGCAATGCGTTAAGGACGACTTAAAACATTAAAAAATAAAACACTAAAATTTGCACAGGAGATAGATTAAAATTGAGAAATAAGTTATAGATTAAAAGGCAAGCTTTCGATTCCAAACAACCGGGAATCATTCTCAAGCCAAAGGGGGAACAGCAATAAAATGAGACAGGAAAAATTAAAAAAGAAAAGAATATGCATCTCAATATGAAACCAAGAACCTTAAAGATGTTAAGTCTTTCACGCGAACCGCAAATCCATGGTGGTTCCAAAGGAAATTACATTGGAACTGCTCATGATCTACAGCCATGACGTTAGTCCCAAAGTATTCAACATACCGCAACGAGGTCAAAGGTCGAATCCCTCACTCGCAGACAGATATATGATGAAATTTTACATTCGCAATAACTCTCTCAGACTATTTCGATATAGGAAATTTGTCAGCCATTGAACTCGGACCAGCAACCTTATATATATATATATATATATATATATATAATATATATATATATATATATATATATATATATTATATATATATATATATATATATATATATATATATATATATATATATATATATATATACCTTTTTTTTTTTTCCTTCTCACCCCCTGACCACCCCCTGTTGAGGCGGCCACACTTCGCTAATGAAGCCTCCCGCCGCAGTCGGTCTCGTCCAGAGATCTTTCAAAGAAGTGATGCCCCAGAAGATTTTGGGGCGACAGTTGGAGGGACAGTGTAAAAAATATATATATATATATATATATATATATATATATATATATATATATATATATATATATATATATATATATATATATATATATATATATATATATATATATATATATATATATATTCTAAAAGGTTACTGGTTCGAGTCCAATATCAAACATTAATTTTCTTCATGGAAATAGTCTGTGAGAGTTATAGTGGACTTTAAACTATATATATATATATATATATATATTATATATAATATATATATATATATATATATATATATATATATATATATATATATATATATATATATATATATATATATATATAATATATATATATATATATCCATCAATTTTATTATATATCCTTCTCTTGGGTCGGCGTTCGTGAGTAGTTTTAATATATTATTATGGGTTTTTGTTATGCATTATTATGCATATTGTGTCTTATATATATATATATATATATATATATATATATATAATATATATATATATATATATATATATATATATATATTGTACGAGTCGGGCCTGAAGGACTCGACAAAAAAAAATATAAATGATGATTGAATATGATACTCACTATAATGGAATGATCTTCTAGTGAAGTATCCGTCAATTAAAGGTAGGTTGATTTATTGATGTGTGTCGTCCACTTATCCTTTTCTACGGACGACTGGATTAACAAGGATGGATGAAATGTTGATGGCGCAATCCTTCTTGAGCGACCGAAGTTTCTCAGGAGCGTAGCGATTGCTATAGGGAGGATCACGATGAAGGAACGAAATACAGCGAGAATATGGCAATAAGAAGGGGTAAGGAAACTGAACGAAAACCTTATAACTTTATTGAGGTACAGAATATGTACAGAAGTAATGAAAATAGTTGAATGGAATCAAGAAAGATTTTTCAATTGAATGGAACAAACTATGCAGCGAAAAAGGAAGGGCAATGATTCTATTGGGGAACGCTATAACCAAAATTCTTGCAGATTGGGTAACACACAAGAGTGTTCTATCCGTATGATGATTCCGGAATTAAATCCTAGGTTGGAAAAATGGGCTAGTTCCCAAGTAGGAAGAATGACTAATTCCCAAGTAGGAACTGAAATTATAAAAATATGAATAAGAATGTTATTCTATTCCTGAATTCTACGAGTTTAGAACAAAAAAAAATAGAAAAACCTAATTAAATTACTCACGAATTGGTCCTTGCTGATAGGCTCCAATCCAAAGTAAGTCTTTTTATTTTATTGTTTTTAAAGTTAATAATCAAAGATGTAATATTTTTATATTTATCAAATGTTCGTTGGGTATGTTAAGTATATTACATTTATTTTGTAAAAAGCTATTAAATATTCAAAATAGTAACCTGTAGAATATAAAAAATAAATAGGTTAGAACTATACTACAACGGAATAGACTTAGCATGAACGACTGCAATTTCATTCTGTTGTTTCATTTATGTAGTAATTTCATCTTCTTCCACAGCGTCTCTTCGCATAGTGACTTCACCTCTGGAAAATAAAACTAAATTTAGTATATGTGATACATATACTTAACACCCCCTTACCAAAGTTGGTGTCGGTAACCGAGACTGACCAACTTTCCTTAAAGACAAGGAAGGCAAGTAGGAGTGTACTAATGAGGAGAGTCACGATGTGATTAACAGAGACTGGAAGGACGGAAAAGAAAGCTCCCAAAACCAAAAAAAATCCCACCCTTAACCTATAAAACTAGTGAAAGACAGACAGAAACTATTCTAGGGGATCTATTTCAGAAACTTGCTTAATAACCCTATCAAGCTCCTGCAGAGTAACCTCTTTTGAGAAACCCTTATCTTTCACAAACTTCCAAATCTGGGATACATGATACGTAAGGAAAGTGGTAAGTTCTGGAATTGTAGATGATGTTGATGAAGGTACTGGTGGGGGATTATTACTGGTTGAAGTTTGAGAAGTACCCTTTTGTTTAGAAAGCCGACGTAACATCTTTCTTCTCTGGTTGTAACGAGATTGAAGTCGCTTAACCTTTGGTTTTTTGTTGCTCGATGTTGTGGTGGACGTCGGTGGAGTAGCTTTGGTAGGACTACTTTTCTTAGATTTGGAAGTTGTAGGACAAGTCAGTAACGAACCCTTCTTTTTCATTTTCATTCCATCAGGGGGTAATGTTGATTCCGAAGATGTGGAAGGTTGTTCGCCCAGGCCCTTGGAACCCACGAACGTTCGAGAATAAAAAACTCGAGTCTCCGTTTTACCTTTTGTTCGCCTCTTTTTGGTAGAGGGTACCGTCCGGGGTTGACTGGGACGATAATCAATTCGGCCTTGAATACCCGAAGGTCCAGGGACTGCCTCTATTTCTTCAACACTCACTGATGTTGTGGTAGTGGTTGTTGGGATGTTGACGATGGGTGTAACTAGTCTAGGTTCTTGAGCCCGTCGGTTAAAGTTGGTTAGACTCAGGATGGCAAACATTTCATTAAAGGCGGATTCTGTGTAATGTAGACCATCATAACACATATCCATAGCATCCAACCTGTCCGATCTTCCCATCCAGAATTGATGATGAGGGTTGGCTTGATTCTTATTGTTATAATACTGGTCAAACACCCTTTTCATCGGAAAAACCATTTTATTATACCAAGTAAATCTCGGTTCTTGTAGCTCGACCGTTTTACCAAACATCTCACGAGCTTTTAGAGTTAAAAAGGCTCTTTTAAGGTGAGGATGTTGTTC
>SEYY01006034.1:25000-32500 GCA_009176605.1 Armadillidium nasatum | reverse complement strand
ATTGTTGCTAGTAGTTTTAGAAGTAGCAGAACAGCTATTAGTAGTTATAATAGAAAAAATTACAATAAAGATCACTCACCAAAAGAAATTTTTTTCAAAAAGCTAAATTGAAAACTTTTCCAAAACCTTTTCGTATTTTTTATGTTAGTGTTTGTGTGTGTGTGTGTGTGTGTGTGTGCATTTTCTTACACCAAACTTAGGTAACGAAGTCATAGAAACAAAAGTTAAAAGTATTTTTATTACATTGTTTGCTATTAAAGTTGTAGTTGTAATAAAAATATACTGTCACTACAACAGCTATCACAACTATATTACAGGTACTTTTATTACTAGTACTTTTACTACTACTACTATTATAATAGTTGTGATTACAGTTTTAGAGCAGGTGTACAACAACAATGAAACCTCATTCACAACAATTGCAGATACTACTACTATATTAATATTAAAACATCTACCTCACTATTTATTAATATTAAAACATTACTTCACTACATTATTAAAATTAAAACTACTACCTCATTATTATATTAATAATAAAAATACTACCTTACTATTATATTAATATTGAAATTACTACCTCACTATTATATTTATATTAAAACAACTACCTAACTATTTATTAATATTAAAACAATTAATTCACTATTTTATTAATATGAAAACTACTACCTCACTTTTATATTAATAATAAAACTACTACCTTGCCATTATATTAAAATTTAAACTACTACCTCATTATTATATTAATATTAAAACAACTATCTAACTATTATATTAATATTAAAACAATTACTCCACTACTATATTAATATTAAAATATTAATTTTAATATTAATATTAATATTAATAATAACACTACTACCTTATTACTATATTAATATTTAAACTACTACCTCACTATTTTATTTAATATTTAAACAACTACCTAACTATTTATTAATATTAAAACAATTATTTCACTACTTTATTAAAATTAAAACTACTACCTCATTATTATATTAATAATAAAAATACTAACTTACTATTATATTAATATTGAAATTACTACCTCACTATTATATTTATATTAAAACAACTACCTAACTATTTATTAATATTAAAACAATTACTTCACTGCTTTATTAAAATTAAAACTACTACCTCACTTTTATATTAATAATAAAACTACTACCTTACTATTATATTAATATTTAAACTACTACCTCACTATTATATTTAATATTAAAACAACTACCTAACTATAATATTAAAATTAAAACAATTAATTCACTATTTTATTAATATGAAAACTACTACCTCACTATTATATTAATGATAAAACTACTACCTGCATGGTTGTCAACTACCCTACCATGTAGAAGCAGTAGTGACATAAACAATATTTCTTCAAGAACAGCAATCACAACTATTACATATATTACAAATCTTATTATTACTACTACTATTTCTACCAATATAAAAATAAAAATAATAATAATAATAATAATAATAATAATAATAATAATAATAATAATAATAATAATAATAATAATAATAAAAATAATAACAATAATGAATAACCTTACCTATTAAGATCAAGAGCCCCATTTCCTTTATCAAGAATCAGTCTGAGTTTTCCATTTAGTATTTCCAAGGCAACAAAATCAGATCTGCCAAAAATATTAGGATGATTAGGGACAAAAGAAAAAGCCTTATTACAATAATATATATAATACAGCGCTTATTATATATATATATATATATATATATATATATATATATATATATATATATATATATATATATATATATATAATATATATATATATATATATATATATATATATATATATATATATATATATAATATATATATATATATATATATATATATATATATATATATATATATATATATATATATATATATATATATATATATATATATATATATATATATATATATATATATATATATATATAATGATTTAAAGGGACACAATAAACATGTCAAATGAAATATATAAAAAGCTTCAAAGATACAGATTATCATACTTTTATTACGACGTTTTGTAAACATAAGTGTTCACTTCACACTGAATGAACTATTTTCGCTTCATTTCGTCTTTTAGGTTCAGTTAAATGAAGTGTGAACAGTTACATTTCCGAAAGCTCATAATAAAAATAGAAGAATTACTAGTTTTTAGTTTTTTAAATGTTACATATACATATACACAAACAACACACACACACACACACACATACATACATATATACATATACACATATATATATATATATATATATATATATATATATATATATATATATATATATATATATATATAATATTTTTTTTTTTTTTTTTTTTTTTTTTTTTTTTTTTTTTTTTTATATATATATATAATATATATATATATATATATATATATATATATATATATATATATATATATATATATATATATATATATATATATATATATATATATATATATATATATATATATATAATATATATATATATATATATATATATATGACTGTGAAAACATTTTCTTGAAAATTATTAAATAATATGATTAATATTGTTAATATTACTTATTCTTTACTAAAATAATAAAATTTAAATAAATCAAAATGATAATAATATTATTTAATAAATATTATTTAGTAATGTTATTTACTAAAAGATTATAAACTATTATTAATGATTAGTAATGAAGTTATTCCTAAATTCTTTGACTATTTCTTCATTGTTTTCCTTTTTCTTTAAATTTCGTTCACTTTCTTTTCTTACTAGATATTTTTCACATCAATATTGAACGATAATAAAAGAAAAATGTTCCCAAAATACTCAAAAAATATGTATAAATAATTTGGAAATTGTTTTCATTAATTTGTAAATTTATGATTTGTCTTTTATTAGACTTGTATTTATTATTATTATTTTTTTTGTCCTTTTTATTTTCTTTTTTACTTTTACGAAAAAAGAAAAAATAATAATTTTTTATTTTAAAATCTTCACATATTATTAATTTTAGAAATTTTTTGTCCTATTAAAAATAATAAAGAATAATAATAATAATAATAATATAATATATATATAATATATATATATATATATATATATATATATATATATATATATATATATATATATATATATATATATATATATATATATATATATATATATATATATATATATATATATATATATATATATATATATATATATATATATATATATATATATATATATATATATATATATATATATATATATATATATATATATATATATATAAAATCTTGTATTAGCATAATGGTAAAACGATTTACAAGAGAGTAAGACAATTGCGAAAATAGAAACCAGCAAAGTCAATGTTTAATTAAAAGGCCACTTGGCGAATCTCCAAAAATTTCGGTATTTCTTTAAAAGGAAATTTTGCTTCTTTCTTCGAGTCATTTTCAGCTTTGAATCAAAGACTAAAAACATTAAAGTTGTAAGGGAAAAATATGATAATTAATGACGAGAAATTTGTTTTTATGTACGATATATATATATATATATATATATATATATATATATATATATATATATATATATATATATATATATATATATATATATATATATATATATATATATTTATCTCGCCTCTGGTGGGCAAAGGCCTAGTGGCCTCCCAAAATCTCCACCAGAATTGGTGAGGAAATTGGAAACCTGATCAAATTAAAGTCCGACATGTCCCGATACACGGCTATTTAAAGGTGTGTAAATCATAGGAAGTTGAGAAAATAGATGAAGGGAGTGTGTTCCAGAATTTACCAGTACAGTATATGTAAGATTGAGCATAGCGGCTTAGTCTGGGGTCGTCAGAGAGTTGGACAAAGAAAAGAATAAACTATAAAGACGTGTAGCACGAACCTTTCTCAATTGAGGAGGTATGTCACGGGAGAGTTCAGAAGAGCAGTGTCCATTGTAATAAGGATAATATAGATAGAGTGACGCAATAATCTGACAGTCAGAATGAGATTGGAGAGAATTAGTGAGAGCAGAAGAGTTCATAAGACTAAAAGCCCTAGACTCCACTTTTCAAGGAGAGCTGTATGTGTGAGGTGTACTTCATTCAGGGCGAACAATATCCCTATAAAGATCAATCAACTGTGGTGGAGTGAAGAAATTTCAAACGCGTCTCAGAACACCAAACCTCTGAGAAGCTTGTTTAAAAAGAGAAGTAATGTTATCTTTCCAAGAAAGATCACCAGAAAAGTAAACACCAAGAATATTAAAGAGAAATGAAGGCTTGGGTTGTGTGCTTTCGAAGAAGATATCATAGTTGTGTCGAGTGGAGGGATGGAGGATCTGAGTTTTGGTGGCATTGAAAACTGCCAATTTGAAATATGAGATAGATCAGAAGTTAGCTGCTCCAAGGTTACCTAACTCTGGTCAATTAACTGCTGTTGGGAGGAGCACCTTTCAAATTGAAAAGAGCTGTGAGGGGTGGAATTATCGCCATAGAACTATATAGGAGATGAAGTGATAGAGAGAAGGTCATTAATGAAAAGCAGAAAAAGTGTTGGGAATAGGACAGATCCTTGAGGAGCACCATTATCAATAGATTTAAAGGATGAACGGTGACCGTCTACAACAGCTGCTATAGAACGATCGGAAAGGAAATCAAGAGAGGTTGCCACAGGCTAGATTCCGAAAGAGGGAAGTTTCAAAGTCAAAGCTTTGTGCCAGACTTTATCAAAAGATTTAGATATGACCAGCGCGACAGCAAAAGATTCTCCAAAATGCCTGAGAGCGGAGGACCAAAAGTCAGAGCCATACTGGCGATCAAAGAATAGATTAGAAGAATTGAGATGTTTCCAAATCTTCCTGTGAAGGATAGATTCGAAAACCTTAGAAAGAAATGAGGTTAAAGAAATAGGACGGTCTTAGAGGGTTGAAAGGGGTCAACCTTCATCGACACAGGCTGAATGAGTGCAGGTTTTCAGCAAGAAAGGAAAGTTAAAGTAAAAAGATATAGACTAAATAGTTTACCAAGGTAGTTCGCAAGTTCAGAAGCCCAAGTTTTGAGAACCACAGGAGGGATACCATTAGGACCGAACTCCTTTTTAGTGTTAAGCTCAGGGAGAGCAGAAATGGCGTTTTAAGAAAAAAAATTATTTTAGGTATAAATGAGTTGGAGGAGGTTGAAAGAGTAGGAACAGCTCCGGAATCGTCTAAGGTTGAATTAGAAGCAAAAGTTTGAGCGAAGAATTCAGCTTTCGAGGTAGGCAAAACTGCAGTAGTACCGTCAGAAGATACTAAAGGAGAAATAGAGGAAGGAGAAAAGTTAAAGCTGACATTTTTTGTAAAATGCCAGAAAGGGCATGAGGAAGAAGACCCAGAAAGATTGTTGTAATTTAAAGGAAAAAATGAGTATGTATTATTACGGAGAATATATTTTGCGCGAATCTGGGATGAAATAAAAGTTGCATAAATTTCTAGAGTTTGAAGACGAAGACATTCCCTGAAGGCATAATCCCTGCGGCAGATAACAAGAGAACAAACAGTTAAACTAAGGTTTGTTAGGTTTAGTAGAAGTGAAAGAATATGGAATGTAATCCTCTATGCCAGAGAGAATCACCTC
Organism: Armadillidium nasatum; assembly: GCA_009176605.1. Classification (NCBI taxonomy): domain Eukaryota; kingdom Metazoa; phylum Arthropoda; class Malacostraca; order Isopoda; family Armadillidiidae; genus Armadillidium; species Armadillidium nasatum. Next base: position 26,870 of record SEYY01006034.1, on the reverse strand, counting down.
GGTTATGCACTCTGCACACTCCGAGGAACCCTTCCTACGGAAAAAGTAATCATTCCATGGGAAATCAGAAAAGTACAATTGCAGGTCAGACCAGTTAGTAGCACGGAAATGCCAGAAACGACTCCTCGCCGAAGGCTGGGGCCTTTCTTGTGGAAGACTTGAAGAGACAGAATAAGAAACGGAGGAAAGAAGGTGATCGGATGAACTCAGAGGAGGAAACAGTTTAACAGTATAAGGAGAAAGATTGAGAAGTTAGGAAAAAAACAAATATGTTGGGTTCATCACTAAAGCGGTCAGGGATACAAGTAGGGAGTTGCACCAACTGCTCAAGGTTGTTCTGGATAGAAATGTGGTAGGCGAGTTCACCAGCTGGATCATGAGAACTAGATGAATATATATATATATATATATATATATATATATATATATATGATATATATATATATATATATATATATATATATATATATATATATATATATATATATATATATATATATATATATATATATATATATATATATATATATATATATTTAAGCTAAAAAGTTTAATAAATCATATGAAATCTACCTAAAATCTTTACTATTAAATCCCATTGATTATTTATTGATCTCTCGCTAACTTCTTTTCCAGGAGTTCAAATGAGCGAAGAGAAGCAGCAGAAAGAACTTTGGGATAAGTAAAAAGAAATCGTAATATATTTTTAATATGCGTGTGTGTGAGTGTGTGTGCATGCATGTATGCACGTGTATGTGTACTTTTGAAGGAGTTTTGTCTCTATGTACGTTCGAGTGTGTGTGTATAAGTGCACGTTCAAGTAAATGAGTGCGTGTCTGCATATTCGAATGAGTGTGTACATTAGAAAGAATCTTTGTACGTTCAAGCAAGTGTTTGTCTGTGTACATTAGAATGAGTATGTCCGTATTGTTTGGTGTCTTTGTGTGTGAGAGAGAGTGTGTGTGTGTGTGTGTGTGTGTGTGTGTGTGTGTGTGTGTGTGTGTGTAGCGTGCGTGTATTGCCGCGATGTGGGCATAATGAGATTCAGCCATTTGGTCTTAGAGGTTTTATTTTATTCTTATCATTATATGATAATATAATGAGGGAAAAGGGGATAATTAAATCCATAGGAGAGGGAAGGAAAATAAATAGGAAATAAGATGTTTCATAAATTTCTGAGGGGAAAAATTATGGCAATCGTAAATTGGAAATAGTTAAGGAGATCATGAACAAAAGAGGGGAGAAATATAAAAGGCAGATGCAAAAATGAAATGGAGAGAGTGTGGAATGGGGGGAAAATATATATTGAAAATAATGGGGGAGAGAAAGAGAGTGGACTGAGGAGATAGAGAAAAAAAGAGTGATAAAATATTAAAAAAGATGCGCAATGAAATGAGGAAAGTAAAAAAAAAATAGAATGAGAGAGAGAGAGAGAGAGAGAGAGAGAGAGAGAGAGAGAGAGAGAGAGAGAGAGAGAGAGAGAGAGAGAGAGAAATTAGATATAAGAATTCGGAATAAAGTTATAGGAAGAAACCTGCAAAATAAAAAAGCAAGAAAAGAAGAAAAAAAATTCCATCGAAGTCTCGGAATACAAACTAACTTACTTGGAAGGAGGTCCTGAATTATACATTAGAAGAGCATTATCGACTTGAGTTTTAACGTAAAAATCAATGGTTCCTCCAGTTCTATCGAAACGTTTGTCAAAGGCAATGTAAGCGCCCTTTTCTATAAAGCTAATAGCAACGTCAGAAGGGGCTTCGAACTCTTCCGAACAATCCCAATTGACGGCATAAACCTCCGCTAATTGGGATTTCTTTTGTGCTTCTCTGAAGACGTCCATGCCGTTGTATAATATCTGAAAAGGAGAATA
>SEYY01006034.1:15000-17500 GCA_009176605.1 Armadillidium nasatum | reverse complement strand
ATTAATCAATCAATCAATCTATCTATCTATCTATATATCTATTTTTCTATCTATCTATCTATCTATCTATCTATCTATCTATCTATCTATCTATCTATCTATCTATCTATCTATCTATCTATCTATCTATCTATCTATCTATCTATCTATCTATCTATCTATCTATCTATCTATCTATCTATCTATCCATCTATCCATTTTTCATCTATCCATTTATCCATCTATCTGTCTATCTATCTACCTATCTATATATTTATCTATCTATTTATCTATCTATCTATCTATCTCTCTATCTATCTATCTATCTATCTATCTATTATCTATCTATTGATCCTTTAGCTTAGATAGATACACTGATAAATAATATAAATCATGTTTCTCTGATCATAATGTGGACTTTAACTCTGATTTAGATGACTCTACGTTTGGTAAGTTAATGAAGGAGTTTGTTGCTAGATACCATTTAATTTTTTTTTTTTTTTTTTTTTCACCATACCCCAGGTAGGACTTTCGTCCTGTCAGTAAGATCTTCCGAGGAAGATCCTTGGGTTTCTTGGGCCCACGGCGGATACCGCTGGCTGGGCCAGGCCTATCGCGGATGCCGGAGATTATTAGTTATAACAGCTGGCTTTTCTTTCACTTTACCGCTGAACCACTTTTTACTTCACCATTTAATTGAAGTAGATAAATGTTTGCCAAAGGATTCGTTCACCAATCTCTCTCCAGCTCATAGTACAACATCATGGCTTAATTATGTGATATGTTCAGGAAATTGAAGTAAAGTGTTTACGAAGTTGATATTTTGTATAATTTATGTTTATTTGATCACTTTTCTCTATCATGAAGTTTTGATACAGGTGAGTGTATTCAATTGTTGAATCATGAAGTTAGAAATACTAAATATGTATACTGAAACAAACTTGTGAGTAATGAAATGAATGAATATGCTTTCAATATTGACTGTTTATGTGATGATTATAATTTTATAAAAAATTATATTAACTATTGTAACAAATATAACTGTAAAAATAAGAATCATCTGGATATGATACATGTATGGTATAAAAATATGTGCAATTTGTTACAAATAGGAAGCGAAAATTTTTCTGTAAATTGCAAAAAGTTTTAAAAAATGTGTACCAAGATGGAATGATAATTTAAATGAATTACATAATGAAGCGAACTTAAGATTCAGGGAATGGAAAATAAATGGAAGAAAAAACGAAATGATGATGATTTTAATAATACGTGTAAAATTCAAGTTTGCATAAAACAATGTAGATCTAATGAAGGTTCAATCAGAAATGAAGAACTTATTAATTAATAGCTTCAATAATAAAAACACGAAAAAGTTCTGGAATATAATTAGAAAAGAAAATAAAAGTAAAAAAAAAAATTGCATTAAAAATAGATGGTGAAATAGACGAAAAAGAAATTGCAGAAAAATTCTTTAGGAAATTTAGAAGTGTTCATGGTATGACTTCTGTAAATCGAAAATAAATAGTTTACATAAATGTGTTTCCCGGACGGAAGTTATGAAGTTCTTTGTGCTTCAAAAATTAGAGAATAAATTAATAAAATAAAACCTACACTTGGTCCTGATGGAATACATCTTTATCATCTAAAATAGGGAACTGCAAAATTAGATTAATTATAGTTAAGTTTATGAATGCATGTTTAATACATAATTACATTAATAAAAGGATTGCTTCAAGGAGTAACTCCAATCATAAAAAAAATAATTATGGAGACTGGACAAATTCGGATAACTATAGATCTATTATGAAGTCTTCGTTTTTTTTAAAAATTGCTTGAAAATGGACTTTTTAAGATAATGGAGGACTATTTAGTATTAGACAACAGACAATACCGGATTTAGACCCAAATATTCAACTGAAACTGCGTTGTTTGTTTTAAAGGAAACAATTGGTAACTACAACAATAATGGCTCTTCTGTTTATGCCGCCTTTTTAGATTTATTAAAAGCCTTTGATAAAGTAAATCATTAAATTTGGTTTGAAAAATTGGAGAATATGAAAATTCCGAGTATTGTATGTATATAAGGTTTTAGTTATCATTTGTTGTATTCAAAACGCTTGTGTTAAATTGAATGGCTCATGGCTTGTGAGAGACAAGGTGGAATTTTGTCTCCGTTATTAGTTAACATTTATATTAATGATTTTATAAAAGAGATTGTAAAAAGTGGAATAGAAATTAAAATAGGAATATTCATGCGAATATAGTAATGTATTCGAATGTTTGGTTTTGTTAGCTCCCTCAATTGATGGTCTTCAGAAACTAATAAATTTTGCAGAAATAATTATTAATGATTTTTGTTTGAGTATAAAGTATAGTAAAAGTGCAGTTATAAATTTTTGTAAAAAATCTAAAAGATATTTGGAAGGTTTAATTAAAATAAGAACTACACAAGATTTTTTGAAATATGAGACTAAGATCATATATCTTGATTTCATTTTAAATGAAAACTTAGAGGATGGAT
>SEYY01006034.1:10000-12500 GCA_009176605.1 Armadillidium nasatum | reverse complement strand
AAAGGGAGAAAAATAGATAGAGATAGACTGATAGAAAGATAGATAGATAGATAGATAAAAGTAGAGATAGTGAGAGTTAGATAGAGAAATAGAGAAGGAGAAACAGTTAGAAAGTGAAGAGAGAAAGAAGAGAGAGAAGAGAGAGAGAGAAGAGAGAGTGAGAGAGAGTTGAATGAAAAAAATTATTTTATATTTATCGAACAAATTTCTATATTATTATGTTGAAATAAATGTAATATATAATCTACTGTTGCAAAATTTCAATTACTAATAATGTGTCACGTGATTTTCATTTCAGAAACTAAAATTTCGTAATAAAAATTGTAATTTTCTTGATTAAAGTAATTTTTTATTTAAAAAAAAAATTCTCATTTATTTTTTTGGTTTAATTATTTTTATTCTTGTGACTCGTGAAAAGAAATTGAATTTAAATTAAAATTAAAAATTAAAATTTATTTTAAAATTTTTTTAAATTTTAAATAAAAAATAATAATATAATATATATATATATATATATATATATATATATATATATATATATATATATATATATATATATATATATATATATATATATATATATATATATATATATATATATATATATACTTTAACAGGTTTGTATCAACGAATTTTAAAGTTATTTATATTGTTTATTCATATATAAAAGGAAAGCCTATGAGGAAGAGCTGAAAATACCTTATATATATATATATATATATATATAGTATATATATATATATATATATATATATATATATATATATATATATATATATATATATATATATATATATATATATATATATATATATATATATATATATATATATATATATATATATATGATACATGATACTTGGGAGAAGTTGTCAAGTTCAATTTTCCATTGCGGGAAAATTATTTGAAATGGAGTGACATATATCGCTCCTGTTTCAAATCACATTACAGCTACTCCATCGAAAGTTCAAAAGAATACATTGATGATTATATTATCACTACTACTACTATTACCTTTATTTGTTATGATAATAATGACAGCAATAATAATTTTTTATTACTATTATAATCATCATATTATTATTATTATTATTATTATTATTATTATTATTATTATTATTATTATTATTATTATTATTATTATTATTATTATTATTATTATTATTATTATTATTATTTTTACTATCATTTTGTTATTATTATTATTATTATTATTATCATTATTATTATTATTATTATTATTATTATTATTATTATTATTATTATTATTATTATTATTATTATTATTATTATTATTATTATTATTATTATTATTATTATTATTATTCTTCTTCTTCTTCTTCTTCTTCTTCTTCTTATTATTATTATTATTATTATTATTATTATTATTATTATTATTATTATTATTATTATTATTATTATTATTATTAATACTTACTCAAATTTACACTTTTACTTGTTTGTTCATTAGAAATTTTTAATTTAACAAACTTATTTTTCAATCCGAGTAAAATGTTTGAAAATAATGTAAATTAATTAACGAGAAAGAGTTATAAAATTTGTACTTAATAACGAAGGATTAATAAAAATCCTTTTATTTAAAAAAAAAGAAAAAAAATCTAAAAGTTAAAATTTTCATCAGAGCAAATCGGATTTAAAACGGATTCTTATTTTTTATTTTTTTTTTTTCATTTTTTTATGAAAATTTCTTTTAAAAATCAATTCGACTTAGTTTTAATGACTTGTGTTTGTTATTATTTCATTTTTTTATTTTTTATTTTATTTTGTCTATATTTCTGTTATGTCTACATTTTTAATTTTTTTTGTTAAAAGATTATTCAATTTATTAGTTTTGTCTCTATTTTTCTTTTTTTGTCTTTTATTTTTTTTTTTAAATTTTGTCTTTATTTTCTTTTTCCATAATTTTTTTTTTCGTTTTTAATTTTGTCTTTAATCTCTTTTATCAATGATTTTGTTTTTTTATTTTTAATTTTGTTTAGATTATTTTTATTTATTTTTTTATATCGTTTTATTTTCTTTGGTCTATGATTTTTTTTATTTCATTTTCAGTTTTGTCTATGATAGTTCATTTCATTTAATAAATTTCTCTTCATTATCTTTTCTTTAAGATTTTTTCATTTTTAATTTTGTCTTTATTTTTTTGTTTGTGATTTTTTGCTTTATTTTTAATTTTGTCTTCATTTTCTTTTGTTTACCATTTTAATTTAATTTTACCTCTTATTTTTCTTTTGTCTATCATTTGTTTTCCTTTTCAATTTAGTCTATTTTCTTTTTTTGACTTTAATTTCTTTTTGTCTTCATTATATTTTCTCCTTATCATTACTTTCTTAAATTCAATTTTCTGGTTTTATTTTCTTATTGTCTTCATTTTCCTTTTTGCCTTTTCATCTTTATTTATTTTTATTTTAATTTCTATTTTTCTTTTTTTTCCAATTTTGAATTTACTTTATTTTTTTATTTATTCATTTTTATTTTAGGC
>SEYY01006034.1:0-5000 GCA_009176605.1 Armadillidium nasatum | reverse complement strand
CTGGCATGGAGGCATACATTCCATATTCTTTCCCTTCTACTAAACCTAACAAACCTTGGTTTAACTCAGCTTGCTCTCGTGCTATCTGCCGCAGGGACGCTGCCTTCAGGGATTACCGTCGTCTTCAAACTCCAGAAACTCACGCTACTTATATTTCATCCCGGAATCGTGCAAAATCTATCCTTCGCAACACTAAAAACTCCTTTTCTCCGTAAAAAATGCAATAATCTTTCTGGTTCCTCTTCTTCACGTTCTTTCTGGCATTTTGCAAAAAATGTCAACTCTAACTTTGCTTCTTCCTCTTTCCCTCCTTTAATATCTTCCGACGGCACAACTGCCGTTTTACCTTCTTCTAAAGCTGAACTCTTTGCTCAAACTTTTGCCTCTAATTCAACCTTAGACGATTCCGGAGCTGTTCCTCCTCCTTCAACCCCCTCTAACTCAATTATGCCTGAAATTAGAATTTCTTCTAAAGATGTCATTTCTGCTCTCTCTGAGCTTAATACTAAGAAGGCGTACGGTCCCGATGGTATTCCTCCTGTGGTTCTCAAAACTTGTGCTTCCGAGCTTGCACCCTGCCTCGGTAAACTATTTCGTCTTTGTCTCTCTACTTCAACCTTCCCTTCTTGCTGGAAACGTGCGCTCATTCAACCTGTACCGAAGAAGGGGGACCCCTCTCAACCCTCCAACTACCGTCCTATTTCTTTGACCTCCGTTCTCTCTAAAGTTTTCGAATCTATCCTTAACAGGAAGATTTGGAAGCATCTCAATTCTTCTAATCTTATCTCTGATCGCCAGTATGGCTTTCGTAAGAAACGCTCTACAGGTGATCTTCTTTCCCTTCTCTCTGAATCTTGGTCCTCCGCTATTCGGCATTTCGGTGAATCTTTTGCTGTCGCGCTGGACATATCGAAAGCCTTCGATAGAGTCTGGCACAAAGCTTTGATTTCTAAACTTCCCTCTTTCGGTATCTATCCTTCTCTCTGTGACCATTCTCGCTAATTTCCTTTCCGGTCGTTCTATAGCAGCTGTTGTAGACGGCCACCGTTCATCCTTTAAATCTATTAACAGTGGTGTTCCTCAGGGTTCTGTACTATCACCAACACTTTTTCTACTTTTCATTAATGACCTTCTCTCTATCACCTCATCTCCTATCCTCTCCTATGCTGATGACTCCACCCTTCATTATTCCTTCCATTTTGAAAAACGTCCCACCCAACAGCAGTTGATAGACTCGAGAAGGGTAGCCTTGGAGCAACTAACCTCTGATCTTTCTCGTATTTCAAATTGGGGCAGAGAAAACATGGTTGTTTTCAATGCCTCAAAAACTCAGTTCCTCCATCTCTCCACTCGACACAATCTTCCACACAACTATGATATCTTCTTCGAAAACACACAACTCAAACCTTCATCTGTCCTTAATATTCTCGGTGTTTCTTTTTCTCGTGATCTTTCTTGGAAAGATCACATTACTTCTCTTTCTAAACAAGCTTCTAAGAGGTTGGGTGTTCTGAGGCGCCTTCAGAATTTCTTCACGCCACCCCAGTTGCTTGCTCTGTATAGGGGTGTTGTTCGTCCCTGTATGGAGTATGCTTTGCACATCTGGGGTGGTTCCACACATACAGCTCTCTTAGAGAAGGTGGAGTCAAGGGCATTTCGTCTCATCAACTCTCCTGCTCTTACTAACTCTCTACAATCTCTTTCGGCCCGTCGAATTGTTGCGTCACTCTCTCTTTACTATCGCTATTACAACGGACACTGCTCTTCTGAACTCTCTCGTTGCATACCTCCTCCATTGAGAAGAGCTCGTGCGACACGCTTTTCTACACATTCTCATCCTTTCTCTGTCCAACTCTCCGACCCCAGACTTAACCGCTATGCTCAGTCTTACATATACTCTACTGGTAAAGTCTGGAACACACTCCCTTCATCTGTTTTCCCAACTTCCTTTGACTTGCAAACTTTCAAACGCCGTGAGTCTGGACACGTCGGCCACCATCAACCATGATAATAGACCTTTCCCAACTCCGGTGGAATTTGGTAGGCCTCTGGCCTTTGCCCACCGGAGGAGACATAAAAAAAAAAAATATATATATATATATATATATATATATATATATATATATATATATATATATATATATATATATATATATATATATATATATATATATATATATATATATTTTTTTTTTTTTTTTTGTCATTGACGTATTGATTAGTATAAAACCTTAAGCTTCAATAGTAATTAATATTGTAAGTGCTAGAAATCAATTTCCTCTTCTAAGAAACGTTGTATTATAATAATAATAATAATAATAATAATAATAATAATAATAATAATAATAATAATAATAATAATAATAATAATAATAATATATAATAATAATAATAATAATAATAATAATAATAATAATAATAATAATAAATGATAAAAATAATAATAAATAAAATAATAATATCAAAAATGATAGTAAAAATAATAATAATTAAAAATAATAATAATAAAAAATAATAATAATAATAATAATAATAATAGTAATAATAAAAATAATAATAAATAATAATAATAATAATAATAATAATAATAATAATAATAATAATAATAATAATAATAATAATAATAATAATAATAATAATAATAATAATAATAATTTAAGCGATTCACGAATGCAATTTTGATAAAGAGGAAAAATGCCGAAGCGGCATTTTATTGATGCCTACTTTAAATCCATAAACAACTCTAAAATAATAGTTAAAACTGTATCATCAAAACAGACAGTTTTTTCTTGTTTTCCAAAAAGGGTACCCTTTCTGATAAGCATCATGTCCTGTACCAATTTGCGTTTCCCAAATTTGATTGTTCGCCGAAGTATATTTACTCACTACTTGACTAATAGATTGAGAGATAGGGCCTACCAACATCTTTTTAAGTTCAGGAATATTAATGAATATATCCATACTGAGTTAAGCAAAAGAACTGCAAGTGATATATTCAATTCATTTTAAATTATATATTTATCATGTGAAGCTCAGAAACTAAGAATTACAAACCATACATTAATATCACGTTTAATGTACTATCACTCCTACTAAACATAATATGATTTATTTCTTAATTTTTAAGATCTACAATCTTAATTTTTACATAAAAATTTTAGAACCTTAAGTAGTACACGTAACAATTTATATTTTATAAAATAATAGGTTACCAGCCCTGTCATATTGTAATGAAAAAGGGGTAAATTATCTAGAAAAAAAACTTTATTAAGCTAAAAATATTGTGAAGCGTAAAATAACTATAAATAGAAAAAGAGCTAGTAACCAAAATAGAAACAAAGCTAATAACCAAAATAGAAACGGAGCTAGTAACCTTACATTTTACAAAATATACGCGTAAATAAAATACGCGTGAATAAAATTTAATCCTTAGGACCAAATTTTATTCATTTATAAGAATCCAAACTCTAATGATGTCTAAGGTTTACGGTCGAAACCGGTTAGAAAATATATATAATTATGCCTCTTACTTTCTCTGCAACTTCTTCTCAAGAATTAGATTAATTAATTAAGCAAATTAAATTTAAATTTGAAATTTCTTTTTTTTGAAAATTGATAAGGAAATATAAAACTTTTAACTAAAGCTGAAATTGAATTTCTAAATAATATTAGATACAATAAAAATAATAAATAATAATAATAATAATAATAATAATAATAATAATAATAATAATAATAATAATAATAATATAATAATATATAATAATAATATTATAAATAATAATAATAATAATAATAATAATAATAATAATAATAATAAAAATCCAAATAAGTTTAAATTGAAAAAGTATATTAAATTAAAATGTTTTATAAAGATTGAAATAAATTGCATAATGAATAAATCTTACAACTGACGAACCATTAATATATGAATATATTCCTTATGTAAACAATACATAAGGAACAATTTTGTATGTTTTCGTTTGTCGCGTATAAGACTTAATTGTTTTAAGATTCACATAATTTAAATTAAAATATGTCATTATATTTTTAATGAATGATTTTAAATATTAATTATCCTTTAATATTAATATTAATTTATATAAAATAATTTATTCTAATTCTTTGTAAATTTGCATTAGTAATTTATTAATTATTATTTTAAATTACTCAAATAATTCAAATATTTAAATTATTTGAATATAGTAAAAAATTGTATAATAAATTCTATTGAAGAGATTTATCAGATTATAAAGTATCGGATGCCTTTGTTAAGGTTTGAGAATTAATTTTTATTTTTATTTATTTTTTATTTATTAATTTATTTATTATTATTATTATTATTATTTTTATTATTATTATTATTATTATTATGATTATTATTATTATTATTATATTGTTCTTTACTTCATACATCTGTATATATATGAGTGGTACACATTCTCGCATCCACACAAGCATTCAAAAAACGCACACACACACACTATATATATATATATATATATATATATATATATATATATATATATATATATATATATATATATATATATATATATATATATATATATATATATATATATATATATATATATATATATATATATATATATATATATATAATATATATATATATATATATATATATATATATATATATATATATATATATATATATATATATATATATATATATATATATATATATATTATTGCGAAGCAATAAAATTGTAAGGCGATATTCTTAAGAAACCAAAAAGTACAAATGTTAAAGATGAATAGAGATCAAATTTCATTGTTACAACAGGAACTGAAGAAAAAAAAAAATCAAAACCGTTTTCAAAAGTGTATTTTTCTTCAACATATGCTTCGTACTAGATTTTTTAGAAAAATTATCATATACTTCCTTAAGGTTCATTTATAACTAATGCTCAATCTCGCAAATTTTATCCATAGTTACAACCTTCGTGCAAATTGCAAGTTAGCAATTTTAATGGTTT
>SEYY01006033.1:15000-35393 GCA_009176605.1 Armadillidium nasatum | reverse complement strand
TTGTTTTGTTTTATAAAGGTAATGTAAAAGTAAGCGCTTGTAAAATGTGGGAACATGTGAAGAATTGGGTGGAGAGGTAGTTGGAGCATAGACACTCCAGTGTGAAGCGGAGGTACACTAGAGACCCCCTGAGAAGGTGAAACGCGAAAATGAACGAACCAAATGGCAACGGAGTGAAACGGAATGGTCTAGCCCATCCTATCACTCCGTGGGTTATGTCCAATGGAGGATACTTGCATAGCTACGGAAGGCGCTTCGCCCTCACCCTATATATATATATATATATATATATATATATATATATATATATATATATATATTATATATATATATATATATATATATATATATTTGCTTCATTTGTATATGTCGGTGCGGTGCGGTGCGTGGTGCGCTGATTTCGGTGCGGTGCGGTGCGCTTAGTTTAGCTTTTGGTGCGGTGCGGTGCGGAGCACAACATTTTGCTTCCGGTGCGGTGCGCAATGAATGACAGTTGGTGCGGTGCGGTGCACGACGACCTGGTGCGGTGTGGTGCGGTGCGGTGCGGAAAATTCCGGAGCTCGACCAACCCTAATACAATCACATCGGGAACCATTTGTATTTCTATGGTTGCAGCAGAGTTTGAGAGATTACATTTTGAAGGGGATTTTCCATGTTGGTATAATACAGCATTCACAATGAGTGAACTTGAATTGGCAATATCATTAATAAAATGAAATTCTTCACCAGGTAAAGAAATGGCTATATATCCTTTCATTCAACATTTAACTGATAATAATAAAATAGAATTACTGAACTTTAATCTGGCATGGATTAATGGTGCATTTCCTGAAGATTGGTGTATATCTATATTAATTCCGGTTTTGAAACCAGGAAAAGACCTCACTGATTCTTCTTCATATAGGCCAATTGCATTAACTAGTTATTTATGCAAGATTATGGAAAGAATGGTTTTGATGAGGCTTACAAAATTTTTGGAGGAACATAAGGTTTTGTCTTCATCACAGAGTGGTTTTAGGAAATATTTCTCTACAGTTGACAATTTAATGTTTATAGAATGTGACATACAGGAAACTTTCATTAGGAATGAATATATGATTTGAGTTTTTCTGGCATATACAGAAGGCTTATGATACTGTTTGGGTTAATGGATTATTATTGAAATTGCACAATATATGGGGCTGAGAGGAAATCTTCCTATATTTATTAGAAATTTTCTTAAAGATAGAAAAATACAGGTTCAAATAGAGAATGTGACTTCTGAGCTTTTTTGTTGAGTTTGGCATTCCCTATGGAAGTATATTAAGCCCTACTCTTTTTTCTATTATGATAAATGACATTTTTAAAGATTGTAACAAAAAAATTAGGTACTCTATGTACGCTGATGATTGTGCTTTGTGGGTGTCAGACCCTGATTTGGATGAGGCAGAGTGTATAATGCAATGTGCTCTTGAGGATGTGAGAAGTTAGTCAGAGACATGTGGATTAAATTTTTCTTCTTCTAAAACCAGGGCCATGATTTTTTCTAAAAGACCATATGAAAGCCCACGTTCTTTGAAACTCTGTGATTTTGAAATAGCCTATGCACAAAGTCATAGGTTTTTGGAACTAATATTGGATAGTAGATTGACTTGGAGGAGACACACAGAATAATTAAAACAAAAAAGTGTGAAAGCATTAACTCTTTTAAGGTACCTTAGTAGCAACATTTGGGGTGTAAAAAGAGAAATTTTATTGTACTTGTATAGGACTATTGTCCATTCAAAAATTGATTATGCTAGTTTTATTATATGATGCTTTCTCTGAGAGTTATTCAAATACTTTGGATAAAATTCAGAATCAGGGAATACGACAGGCTATGGATGCATTGAAGTGCACTAGAGTTGATTTCCTAGAAGTAGAAGCCAACATCATGCCTTTGCCTATTAGAAGGAAGTTGCTTGGATTGAACTATATAAGTAACAGAATCTCAAAATTGGAACACCCTATAGGTCAGTTTTTTCAAAATTATTATATATAAGTTTTTTATGTGCATAGACCATATAGCTTACCATGTTTTGGCAGGCTAAAGAAATTAATAGAAGAGAATGGTATTTCAATGGATAAATTGGCAAAAACTTCAATGGATATGGTGAGTGTTCCTCCAAATCTTGAATTGGATAGTTCATTTGAACGTTATTCCAAGGATATAACTCCTTCTAAAGTTTATAATTCTTTGTTTATGGATAAATTGGAACAGCTTCGTTGGAAACTATAAAATATGTTTACCAGATGGATCTAAGTGTGGTAATGAAGTCGGTTGTGCTTTTTATATGAGGAGAATATGTTTCAGTTTTCCTTGCTTACACACAGTACAACATTTACAGCTCAAGTGTTCGCTATTTATAAATCTATTTTATATTTCCATTCCAGACCTCATTACAAAGTGGCTATATTTACAGATTCTTTTTCAGCTTTTCAGGCCCTTGGAAGTTTAAATTCTAATCACTATCTCATCCATAAAATAAAAAAATTTATTGCATAGCTTTAGTGGAAAGAGAGTTAGGATAATATGGATACCTGGACATTGTTGGTGTTTTACTGCTTGATAAAGTGGATAGGGCTGCTAAGGAAAGTACAATTTTTGATATACCAGTAGAGGTCAGGTATTCACTATCAGAATTGAAAAGTGATATTCGGAGGTTGGGGTCAGATGTGGCAGAGGGAGTGGAATCTGTGTAAAAGAGCGTTGCCGAGAATTAAACCTTTGATATAAGATTGAAGCCATACGTATGGAGGTAACAGGAGAGAGCAAGTGGGGCTTGCTAGGTTAAGGATAGGTGCACCACTTTTTGAGGTTGTGCTTTATATCGAAAATTCTCCTAGGAGAACTTGTTTAAACTATAATGCCAGGTTAGATATGACTCATATATTTATGGTTTGTCCACTATTCTCTCAACAAAGGACTATAATACAAAAGAAGTGTTTAGAGTTGTCTTTGTCATTTGACATGAGTAATATCTTAACAAGCGCTATTCCATGAAAAATTGATAATTCATTTACTTAAAGTTAACAACATTTTTTCCATGGTGTAATTTAAGTGAGATGTTTCAGTGCCATAGATATATATGAAATATATTTTGTGCAGTGAATTTTCCTAATATTGGATGATGTATCTCACGTTTCAATGCCCTAGCGAATGCAGAGCACGAAGAAGGAACCAAGTAAAACTTAATGAACTTTATTTTAAATATATATACAAACGAGTTAATGAACTCGCACAAACCTTTCTCTCTCTTGTTCGCAGATGATAAGTCTAAGTTGATCAATGACCAAAAACACGAAACTCTCTCCAAAAAAGTTGAAAGTACTTTATCAAACATCTCGAGGTGAATCGAATCAAATAAACTGTCATTAAACATACAAAAATCTCTTACATTATAATAAGCCAGAAAAACGTAGGAAATAATTTTAAATTAAGCTTAGCTATGTTGAACTAGCCCGTACAAGTAGCCCAGAAATCCTGGAATTCATAATAGAAGAAAAACTAATATTTGGAGAACACAAAAGCATATTAGTAAATAAAATTCAAAGTATATGAGCTATCGTGGACTGAAATAATGCAGTATTGATTGGGTCAATCATTTTTCAAAGTAACATGGGTCTAATTTTAAGACTAAATTTTCAGGTAATCTTCTTTCAATAAGATATTTTAGCTACGCCCATTGACACAGTGTATAACTGTAATATTGTTTTAAACAGGTATAATATTTAGAAACGATGAAGTTTTTTTAAACACACACACACACACACACACACACACATATATATATATATATATATATATATATATATATATATATATATATATATATATATATATATATATATATATATATATATATATATATATATATATATATATATATATATATATATATATATATATATATATATATATATATATATATATATATATATATATATATATATATATATATATATATATATATATATATATATATATATATATATATATATATATATATATATATATATATATATATATATATATATATATATATATATATATATATATATATATATATATATATATATATATATATATATATATATATATATATATATATATATATATATATATATATATATATATATATATATATATATATATATATATATATATATATATATATATATATATATATATATATATATATATATATATATATATATATATATATATATATATATATATATATATATATATATATATATATATATATATATATATATATATATATATATATATATATATATATATATATATATATATATATATATATATATATATATATATATATATATATATATATATATATATATATATATATATATATATATATATATATATATATATATATATATATATATATATATATATATATATATATATATATATATATATATATATATATATATATATATATATATATATATATATATATATATATATATATATATATATATATATATATATATATATATATATATATATATATATATATATATATATATATATATATATATATATATATATATATATATATATATACATATTGAGAAATTAACAAAGGTCTTTGCCGCATTCTTTCTTAAGTGAAAATATGTATAATATAATTGATTATATCAATAAAATAAAATGATTCGATATATTATCGTGTCAACAAATCCTAAAACAAGATCTTTGGTAATAGTGAATTTAACCTATATATATATATATATATATATATATATATATATATATATATATATATATATATATATATATATATATATATATATATATATATATATATATATATATATATATATATATATATATATATATATATATATATATATATATATGTATAATAAAATCGAATGGTGTATCGATATAAATATTGATACTTTATCGATAATTTTTCTAGTAGAAAACTGAATTCAAAAACAAATTTTTTTCCTTTATAAGAGTCATAGAAGGGACTTTCAAGGTCGTTCGACATGTATTACTTGAAAAGTCTTTTTCTCAGGAACCGTTTGGAATTATGAAAAAACTATTTACAGATTTGTAATTAGCAGTGATTTTTTTTTTTTTTTTTTTGTAAAATTTTTACTCCCAAATTGAGGTCATTGTCCTATCATCCCATTTTGGGAATATTTTGATTGGTTTTATCTCAGTAGCCATTTGAAATTATGAAAGACTATGAATTCTGAATTACGAATAAACTTAAAAAAACTAATACGACTTGGAATCATGATAAAATTTTCTATAAAAATATCACAAAATTGTTTTAAAAAATAAAAAAATAATTTTTCCTTTGAGGGCACCATATGCCGCCAGATTCAAGGTCGTTCTACAGGTATCACATTAAAAGTCTTTCTCAGGAACCGTTTGGAATTTTGAAAGCCTGCTATATATATGGAATCATTAAAAAAAAATTCTAGCAAAATAATAAACTAAAAGGTGGGGGAAATTATTTCACCCCCTAAATTGAGGGACTTGAGTCGTAAGTTCTCCTTAACGGTGTACACGTCATATGTGGTATGGAAAATAGAAGAAGGAATAGTATTCCAGACTTTATCATTGCAATACATGTAAGATTGAGCATAGATATTAAGTCTAAGGTTAGAGAATCGGATAACAAAAGGATGAGATTGAGTGGACAGACGCGTCGTTGGAGTTCTTCGCAAGGAAGGAAGTATAAGACTAGTAGGATCACAAGATCAAAAAAAATTTCCGAAGGCTCCCAAGAGCACCTAATCTCTTAGAAGCTGAAATAATATTATTATTATAATAATAATAATAATTATAATAATAATAATAATGATAATTGTAGTAAAGGATATCATAATAATAATAATAATAATAATAATAATAATAATAATAATAATAATAATAATAATAATAATAACAATAATAATAAAAATAATCTTTAATATTACTAGAGTTTTGTTACTTTAATGGTAACTTCTTCTAACGTTGCATTTTTAATGAAGTAAAATATTATATATTTATTAAACATTGAGGCTCAAAGGAACCCATATTGTTTTCCCTTTGCAGTCTCTTTTCACAGATCTGATAAGTCAGAATATTTTCATTATATTTATAGAATTTATTAGCATTGGACCTTCTGTAAAATTAAAAGCATGTAAATGTACAATATCTGAATAAAGTTGGAGAATTGTATTGATTTGAATCATTATTATTATTATTATTATTATTATTATTATTATTATTATTATTATTATTATTATTATTATTATTATTATTATTATTATTATTATTATTATTTTTATTATCATTATTATTTAAGAAATTTCTTATTAACTTTGTTTTAAAAAATTGTATACATTTCTCAACCACGGATCTAAAATTATTTTCTGTTTTAAGTTAATTTTCTTAAATATAATTTTGGAGAATAAACAAATAGAATAAAATTAATGATTATTTTTCTTTGCTACCTCGTTTCTTTTACAAACTTGTGACATCTTTAGAGCTTGAAATTATAGCAGTGAATGAATTTACATGAACAAATTACAATAACAATAATTAACATAATAATAACAAGGTATTCCTGAGTCTGACTTCAAAATATATCAACTCATTTCAAAGTCCTGTATACTTCGAATGAAGTCCAATATTTAAAAATTGCAGAGGCTTTTTACATTAAAAACTATAGTCCCAACATTAACATAAAATTCACTGTTATTTTCCTTAAGCTTAAATTAAAAGGAGAAAAATCTAATCTAAAAAAAAAAAATTAAAAAAAAAATATTATTTAACTGACTGAACTGGAATTTACAATGTATATGAATTTTTTAAATTTAAAAACTTTCGATTTCTGACGATTTTCTGAGTCTCTAAAGGTTTAAAAGTTTATTGGGGTCAAAATTAAAAAAAAAATGAATAGAAGTGAAAACTAGTTTTCCGAATGACCCTAAAAATTCCCTCTGCATTCTAAGATCCAATTTCTACATCTTTATCAGAAAACATTTTGGAAAAATGCTGATAGCGATTGACTGCAGAAGCTCAAATTTAAAAAAAAAATAGTAAACAAAATACCCTCCCGGAGAGAAAAATTTAAAAAAAACTACGTTAAAAGGTTTTCAAATCTGACATGCATTTAGAAGAGATAGATATAAAACTTTTGTTTAAGACACTTTTAAAACCTAGTTGTTTGGCTCGAGATATAGCCTCTCAAACTTTTAAAATATGGAAATTTCTTAGAAAATCGGCTATCTCGAAAAGAACAAATAACATTGAATAAAGTTATTTGAAAAAATTTGAAGCCCTCTTATTTCACTATAGAAAATTTAAAAATAAAAACTTTTAACGCAGGTTTTTTAAAAAAAAAACTGTTTTTTTTTGTCCAGAGTTGTAAATTTTTCAAAATTTAAAAAAAAAATTTCGACGCCTGGTAAAGTAAGAGTATATAACTTTTTTTCCTTAACGCAGAGAACAAAACTCTGTTAGAACCTTATGTAGCCAAGAGATTTATAAATACATACTCCAAATTTCAGCCAAAAACATTTTTGACTTGTCCTCACCGTAGATTTAAATACACCTTAAATTTCAATAATAATAATAATAAAAACTTTTAAACTGTTCATCCCTCGTAAAAACGTTAGGAATGGAGTTTTTCAGGAGAATCGGATGAAATTTCAACATTGGATCCTTCCCTTATTATTATTTGAAATATTTTATCAAAACTATGATGTTAATTTATTTTATTTTAAGTTGTTCCTTAAATTAGTAAAAGTTAGTAAGTAAATTCATTCACTGCTAAAATTTAAAGCTCTGGAGATGTCTCAAGTTTGTGCACAAAATGCATTACCAAAGAAATGTAATCATTCATTTTATTTTATTTGTAAATTATTCTCCCGAAGTGTATTAAAAAAATTTACTTTGAACGTAATTTAATTTTTAGATAAGTGGAAGAGAAATGTTATTTATTTATTTATTTATTATTATTATTATTATTATTATTATTATTATTATTATTATTATTATTATTATTATTATTACTATTATTATTATTATTATTATTATTATTATTATTATTATTATTATTATTATTATTATTTTATTATTGTAATTCAATATCTTCAATATTAATAATATTCAAATTAAAACTATTATTATTATTATTATTATTATTATTATTATTATTATTATATTATATATTTATTATTATATTATTGTTATTATTATTATTATTATTATTATTATTATTATTATTATTATTATTATTATTATTATTATTATTATTATTATTATTATTTTTTATTATTGTAATTCAATATCTTCAATATTAATAATATTCAAATTAAAACTATTATTATTATTATTATTATTATTATTATTATTATTATTATTATTATTATTATTATTATTATTATATTATTATTATTATTATTATTTTATTATTTATTATTTATTTATAATATTAAAATTAAAACTATTTTATTATTATTATTATTATTATTATTATTATTATTATTATTTTTATTACTACTCAGTAAAAAACAAAAACAAAAACCAAAACCAATTCTCCTTAACAAATAATTTCTTTTACAAGCCTAATTATTATTATTATTATTATTATTATTATTATTATTATTATTATTATTATTATTATTATTATTATTATTATTATTATTATTATTTATTATTATTATTATTATTATTATTATTATTATTATTATTATTATTATTATTATTTTATTATTATTATTATTATTATTATTATTATTATTATTATTATTATTATTATTATTATTATGGATGTTATTGAAAGTGGAACTTACAGAAGAAATTTTCTTATAACGACAGTAAGTAAATCCTGTTGAACAGTTTGATTCGAGATAGCAGTCGACATCCGGTTCGGGTTTGTCTAAATTGAATGATAGGATGAATAGAGTTATAGTGAAGTTTTTGTCAGGAGGAAGTACTGATGGGATCTCGCTGAATTGTACTTTTGGTGCCCCTAGGGGAATAATATATGAAAATATAAATTCAAATCATAAAATAATTCTTAAACTTCTAATTATGAAAACTGTATCATTCTTTAAATTTACAGGTTATTTCATTCTAGTTATTTTTGGGAGGAATGACTAATCCAGCTTTAGAGATATGAAATATAATAACCCATTAAGTTGTTTTGGTAATATTGACAATTTTATAAAATTGGTAAGGTCAAAAGTTAGGTACTTTTTACAATCTTCAATCTCTAAATTTGATCACTCCATAAAATTACTGCATGAGACAATAAGTTTTGATTTGATAGATATTTGTCATTCCCCACTAAGTTCACTTTGAAAAATAAATCTTTCTTTAAAATTTTTTATTGAAATATTTACAATTTTTAATTTAATTTAAAATTTTTTTAAAGGTTTTGTATTAAATTTTATTATTTTTTTTTTTTTTGCAATTATTCAAGGGGTAAAATATTTCTTAAAGAATTTCTTAAACTGTAAAATTTTCAGTATTAGTAAATTCCGTACTAATTGTTCATAGCTTACAGAGTTTAGGTAAATTTCCTTAGAACATTTAACAGGAACAATTAAAGAATGAATCATTCCTTTATATTTAAAAAATGAATGTATTAAAATCTTTACCATTCACAACTAACATAACATAATTTTCATCGTAACTTCCATTTGGAGCTTCCAATCTCACTGAATAGTTTCCAAAATCTTCTGCAGTAACTCTCTTGATGCCTAGACTCAGTTTTCCTTCTTCATAAACATAGCTTGCATTTGCCTTACGAGGAATAAGCAAATAATCATTAACAATTGAAATATAAAGATGAAAATTGGTGAACTATAAAAATAGAATAAATTTGAGAAAGATCCAAGAAGAAAGGTTTAGTTTTTATTCGTAATACTATAATTTGAAACATAGATTTCATCTGCTTGTCCTAAACTGTTAGATGATAACAAGAGATTCTTATCTCTAAGTGAGGAGACAAATGGATAAAATTACCCTCTTTTCCTTGTGAAGAAAAAGATCCCCATAGGGATTGTAGAAAGTGTAAATAAGATTTCTCGGGTATCCTTCGAACTGCATGTCCCAAAGAAAGTCGTCTCCTTCATATACTATCTTTTCATGAACCATTGAATCATTTTTGTCCTTGAATTTAACGAATTGGATGATATTCTCTATTACAAGAACATAAATTAAAAAATTAATAGTTTAATGAGTTTGTTGTCTAGCTTGCTTTGCAATAGAGATTTTTATCAAGACAATAAAAAGTGAAAGACTTGGATGTCACTGAAACCTTTCGAAAATCAATATTTATGTTAATGAAACCCTTTGGCAGAATGTATAAAAAATAATAAATTCTCTAAGCTTCACAGGTAATATTCTCCTAAAAATGAGCTTTCCCTTTTTTAACCTCCCACAGTCAAATGACTGTTAATTAATATGCTTGTTTGACTGGAAAAGTGCAATACCTATAAGTTATTAATTTTCTCCTCTTAGAATACCAAAAAATAGATTACTCATTAATCTTAAATAAACTACTAACATGAATGTTAAAACTCATGATAAAAATTGTTTAATTTAGGTGTACTTTCTCAAATACAATAACTAAATGCACCAAACTCATTTCAGCTTGCAGTAACTTGTACAACAAAGTTAAATTCTTAGAAAGAGCAACCAAAATATTTAACAATATCTAGCTAGCAATCTTGCAAACTTAATCTTTAAACTTTTAACTTACAGTACAGTTAAGGAAATAACTTTCAAAAACATCTTAATAACTGAAAAAACGTCTGATTTACTAACTTATAAACTCACACATACTGATTATAACTCATAGTAACATTAAAACAAATTGCTAAATTAATAAATAACTTAATGGATCAAATGGAACTAACCTTTGACTTCAATATTCTTGACGTTCGATTCAAAAAGGTTTAGGACACTTATTGTACAAACATATTGACCAGAATCTGATAAGCTTGCGTTCTTAATTAATAAAGTACTGGTCGATAAGCTTTTGTTAACGAATTCCTTTAACTCTCTGATCTATGTAATAATAATAATAATAAAAAAATAATAATTATAATAATAATAATAATAATAATAATAATAATAATAATAATAAAAATAATAATAATAATAATTTTTTTTAAATTTATTTATAAATTTTTTTTTTTTTTTTTTTTTATTATTTTATATTATTATATTATTATTATTATTATTATTATTATTATTATTATTATTATTATTATTATTATTATTTATTATTATTTATATTATTATCAAATTAATAATAATAACAATAATAAAATATACTGAGTGGGAACTTTCCAAGTCTTTTCTTGCGAATGGTATCTCGGACTGCGCTATTGGTAATGTGAAATAATAGTGGGCAATAACTGTGTCTCTAGTTCCAAAATGTCCACATAAAAATGAAACAGTGCAGGGTCCAGATTACTGATCTTTCATTCTTTCCAACTGATCTTAAAACCCTTCATCACACGTCACGTGGTGAGTGATTTGAGAAATCTGTCCCCACGAGTTCGATACTACCCTAGAGACTGATCACTAATCGCTTTGCGTGCAAAGGAACCCGCCTTACGTCTCTTCTACAAATTCTTTTTGCAATCTTTTCGAAGTATCAGCTGATTTCGTGTCCAACTTTACGAAAAATTTGATTATTCATTGCGTTCCATCTCAACAGGTACATTTTCTTTACCCGCCTATTCTAACACAAATGACAGACGCACAATACTCTTTATGAATAATCTAACGAAGATGTTTAGTTCTTACTTTTATCCTTTTGCTTTTTTGCACAAATATTTTGATTAACCTTGAATGACTTTTATTATGTATTCATATATTATTTTGGGCAATAACTCAACAATTTTTCTAAATGATAATTAGTATAATAATAATAAAAAAGCGTAGCATAGTGAGTAATCGGATTTAATCGGATTAAAGATGCGCATCTGATCTACAAAATTATGATTTGCTGCAGGTGCCACAAATTAAATCATTTTTACTAATTAAATAATACCACAACTAAAGTAATACTAATTACAGTTATGATATCAAATGTGCTGCAAATTGCTTATAGTCTGTTGTTCGGTTTTTTTTTGTTGAGTGATTCCAGGTTAAAGTGGTTCCAGATGCCGAAACTTTCGAGCTAAAAATACTGAAATGGATTATAGTTTTTAAAAATTTGAAAAGGGTGTCAAAACATTCACTTCAAAATTTTGCGACCATGAAAAATATCTCAATTTTCCTGATAAATTTATCTGTTTGGGACTAAAACTTCATTTTTTTTAGTCTGACCCCTCTTTTTTAGACACGATATCCCAATTTTATGGCAAAAATTGTCCAGTTGTGTAACAGATTGTGAAATTTCCAATTGGGATCAACAAGTTTAGACCTGGAATATAAATTAGTAATATCCTATCACTATTATTTATAATTTGATGTTGAATATAAATATACATACTGCGCTAATATTTGGAAGAGTCCACTCGAAATGTGGTTTGTACTTTTCATTCATGTACGTTGAGCAATTCAAGGCGATTTCTTCACCAACGAAATATTCAGACCTATTGTGATTCTCTATTAACGGTTTTCGTAATGATATTTCGGCTGCAAATAATTATAATAACAAATTTTAGTATTAATGAAAATGATAATAATAATAACAATAATAATAATAACAGCAATAACAATAATAACAAAATGAAAAATAATAATATTATTATAATAATAATAACAGCAATAACAATAATAACAAAATGAAAAATAATAATATTATAATATAATAATAATAATAATAATAATAATAATAATAATAATAATAATAATAATAATAATAATAATAATAATAATAATAATAATAATAATAATAATAATAATAATAATAATAATAATAATAATAATAATAATAATAATAATAATAATAATAATAATAATAATAATATAATAATAATAATAATAATAATAATAATAATAATAATAATAATAATAATAATAATAATAATAATAATAATAATAATAATAATAATAATAATAATAATAATAATAATAATAATAATAATAATAAATAATAATATAATAATAATAATAATAATAATAATAATAATAATAATAATAATAATAATAATAATAATAATAATAATAATAATAATAATAATAATAATAATTTAATGAAAATAATGATGATTTTTTAACTTTTTAATATTTTATTATCAAGAAAAATGTTTAAAAACATTTATGATCTACATTTTGAAGAAAAATGCTGATTTCTTAAAACTCCTATTGATAAATACCTGTTTTGAATATGAGCAATGAAGGTTTTATATTGAAAATTTATGTTCTTCGATGTCATGAAAAGAAATTGCAGGGTTAGTAAACTGTCCAAGAAAATTATAAGAAAATGCGTCTGTAACATCGTAACATATTCAAGAGCAAATCATAAAATACGTTAAAGGTTAAAAATGAAAGTTCAATATGATGTTTGGATGAATTTTCTTAACCTGAAGATTGGGTTATGAAGTAATAATCCTAATAGCATAAAATCTTAAAGCTTTTTTCTATTAAAAGAGAGAAGGCATTTTCAATCAAAATTAAAGCCAATAAAAAAATTATAGAAAACGGTTATTTCAAAAAAAAAAAAAAAAAAAAAAAAAAAAAAAAAAAAAAAAAACAAAAAAAATGACAATTGCAAGAAAATCCCATTTTAAAAGATTTCATTTGCAAATGATAATTTCTAAAATAAAAATATTTCAAAAACTGTTAATAAAATATTTCATGTTTATTGAAAATGAAAGGTTCTAAAAAATCAGTTTAAAAAATTTACTATCTAAATAACCATTCTTATAAATAGTAATTTCTAGTAATAACTTTCTAGAAATTGACAATAAATAAAAAATTTAATTTTCTACAAAAACTTAGTAATATTTGAACAGTATAAAAATAGATATCACAGAGAAAATTTTTCTTAAATAACATTTTTCTAGAAGTACATAAATTTAAATGTGCAAAAATTAATAGAAAATGAAAAAAGCAAGTAATTCAAATATTAAAAATTTATACATGCTTTTGAATCAAACAAAAAATTTCAAGGAAGTTTAATTATCATTTTTAATAATATTAATTTTATTCTTACATGTAGCTAAAACAATTATTTAGAAAATTAATATAATTCATTGTTTTAAAAAATTAAAACATGATATTTTTTACTCAAAAATTAGGACAGGGGAAAGCAGGACATAAGTACAAGCGTGGGCGCTGTACAACTGATTCAGTAATCAAAATATCATTTTTGGAGTTGACCTTCATAATTTCTGCACACTTCGCTGAGCAATCTTTACTTCTTTTTACGCACTTTTGCAATGAAAATATATCCAGCGTGCTTTTCTTTCTACATAGAAGTGTTCATAGACTGATAGTGTAAGCGATTGCTTACAAACTACATACAATTCACATAATCATAAAATAATTTTAAAGCACTTAAAAAATTCATATCTCCTTAAGTAGAGTCTCATTGAGTCTGGCTTGTATTTTATATAAGATGTTTGTAACTCTTGTTAATTTTCAACCTATCACATTTTATTCTTCATGATCCTTTATATCAGCGCCTTCTAATCGGGTCCATATGTACCATCAGGAGGTTACAGAAACCTTGATGAGTTCCTCCAGGACAGAATATTATTTCGGGGGTCCATGATAAGCGGTAAGGGGTTTATGATAAATACATTTTTTACATACGTAAAGTTAGAACTCAGGGGTTGCACAAGCAAAACATGGTTATGAACCCCTGATTTATGTCAACTTTGACGATCGTGATCACTGGTGGCATTCTTTTTTATCCTTCTGATTAAAGGTCTTTTGTTCTTAAGGACTATGAGCAGTTTTATTGTGTTACACTTGGCACATTCAAGTCTTATGACAAGGTATCGGAGATGTCTAAGATCCCTTCCAATAGGTCTCTCCTTTTTTCTTTCTTTTATACTAGTGTTTAGCTTCTTTCATTTCGTTCCTTATGTAGGATTGTCGGCAGGGCATCTTCTTACATACCTGTATATTGCTGAGTGTTTCATCGTTCTTACTATTACATTCCTATTCTAAATAAACAATCTTCTCTGATGCACATTTTACTCCATCCATTCTTATGATTATGATGATCGATACTCTCTCTACTCTGCCATTCGTCTCAAATCTCCATTTTCTATTACATATACAGTTGCATCTTGTCTTCATCATAGCGATTGTTTTCTTGTATATCTTCTTACCTTTCTTCTCAGCAACTCAAACAAAAAAAATTTCATTCGTCCTTATACAGTGTGCCGTAATTATCTGAGAAATCGTCTCTAATTTCATTCATTTTTTTTTGGAAAAGGCACAGTTCAAAAGTTATACTAAATAATTGTTGCTTGCAACCATGTCATGTTCCCTTGATCGTTTATCTTTGAGAACTTACATTACTGTTTTCTCTCTTCTCAGTAAGCAGCAAATGCTTAAGGAAGTTAACCACCTGTGTGCCACACTCATTAGACAAACGATGCAATGTTTTTTAAATATATTTTGCTTTAACATTTGCCACTTCAGTTGCTCGTTTTAGGGAAAAAAAGAAATAGAAGTTAATATTAAATGCTAATTATTTGTAAGAAATCAAAAGCTGAAGATAAATTTTTTAAAGATTTAATATATACCACAGACTCAACTTACGTATAAAAGTTAATTCTTCGAAAGCGCTATAATTATTTAAGCAGATTATTTCTTTAATCTGAGTTTGGTTCGGGAAACCTTTCAGATCTTCAACAATAACTCCTACTCGAGGATCGAATTTATACTGTAGTCGAGAAACCTTGATAGAGAAAACAAATGTTAATAATATTACTTAAACAAGAATTTATGTAAGGCAAATTTTTTTATTTTAATTAAAATTTTTTTAGGTTTACTAAATCTTTTTTCCGTTAAAATTACATCATTATTTTTAAGAGTAATACCTATTATTATTAATAAATTATTTCTTATTATTATTAAGTTGTTAAAAACTTTCGAAATCAACTGAAAATAACAGCAAAAATAACAAGGTTTGGCTATTAAATTCAAAGAAATTTAAAGCTCTAGCTAGTTTAATAAACTAACCGTAAGTTGCTAAGTTGCAACATCATTGCAATGAAAGGGGGAAATCGAAAATTTTCTCAAAACTAAAGCAAGAAGTACAAATTTTCTTCACTATTTATTGTACAATATGAAAAAGCATTTTTTATCTAAAATCTACATAGATAAAATAATAAGGTGCTTATCGTGCATAGAAAAAATCTAATTCTCCTATAGCTCTTGCTAATTTTCATTAAGCTCTGGATCAATGTAAGGATATTATTTGACAGGTCAAGCGCACTTTTAATAAAGGAAGTGCACTGACCTCCTTTGTACTCCTACTAATAAAATTTTTTGGCCTTTAACTAAAAACATCTCTAATAACTTATCTAAATTTGCCTTTTCTCCTCTTATTCGTCCTGTTGGTCCTTTTGAAAAGGCAAATTTATTTACCCTCATTTTCCTTCCAATTTAACCGTGATCTATACAATCTTTCCTCCTCCTACTACTTTTCCTTCTCAGGTGTCCATGCCATCACCTGTGATTACACATGACCAGGTCCATGAGATCATGAAAACCATGAAAACTCGGAAAGCTAGAGGCCCAGATGGCACTATAGCCCATGTTCTGAGGGGGTGTATGTTTAACCTGGCGCCTCTCCTTGTTCAATTCTACTCTCTATGTCTTAATACTATTATTTTCCTCAATGCTGGAGGCGCACATATGTTGAGCCGATCCCGAAGAAGAGTAAGAGCTCTGATCCCTTTAACTATTTTCCTATGGCTCTCACTTGTGTTCTGTCTAAAATCTTTGTAAATCTCCTAAACTCTTATTTTCTTGATAATCTAGAGTCTTACACCCTTCTTTCAAATCATCAGTAAAGCTTTCGACGTCCGATGTCTACTGGTGACATACTTTCCTATCTTACTGATTTATGGATCTTCTGCTCTTAGGGATTATTGGGATTCTTGTGTGGTGGCGCTTAATATTTCCAAGACTTTTGATCGTGTATGGCATGCGTCGCTACTCTCCAAGCTCCCTTACTTTGAGTTTCCTATTTCTCTTTGCTTACTTTTTCTAGTTTTCTCCCGGATAGTTCCATATTGGCACTTGTCGATGGAGAGAACTCTTCCACTTTTTCTGTCAGTTGGGGTGCTTCTCAGAGTTCTGTTCTATTTTCAACTTTATTCTTATTTTTCATAAACGATCTTCTCAGAGTCCACTTCTAACTTTGTTCATTATGTCGATGTATCAACTCATCATTCTTCTACTCATTTCAAATTTTCTCCCTCCTTCGCTTCTAGAGTTCCTTCTCGTCTTCAACTTTCTGTCGCCTCAACTATGTGAAATTCAACTCTTTAAAACCTAAACTTCCTCAAACCTACCTCTTTAAAAATACCTCCCAACTTTCCTATCTCCTTCGACGGTTCTCCCATCTCACCTGTAAACAACATTAACATTCTTGGTCTAAACATAAACAATAAACTTTCTTGGAATCCTAATATTACAATGGTTAATAAGGTGGCTTCAATTAAGCTGTTAATACTCTTCAGATTGTGGATATAATTTCTTCTGAACAGTTACTTCAATTATATAAGGACCTTTTCTGCCCTTTTATGGAGTACTGTTTTCAAATTTAAGGGGGCTCCTTTCCACCTTTTTCTAAAGACAGGGTTGAGTCAAAAGCTAAAAGATTAATAAACTGTCCCCTACATTCTAATTCATTTTACCCTCTGTATTTGAGACGTGACGTTGGTGTACTATCTCTTTTCTATTGGTACTGAAACGAAGATGCTTAAAAGAATTTACCTTCTGCATTCCATCACCATTTCGTTACCCTCGCAGCACAAGAGGTGCAAAATTTTCGCATGAATATCGTGTCAATATGTCAATATTTTGTGCTGTGGTGCTTTTTTCGAGCCACCTATGTTCTGTGGATCTCTCTGCCATCATCTGATTTTCCTGTTGTATTCAGTCTTCCTCCTTTCAAAACCTTCTGCGTTCACCTGAGAGATTTTCGTTAAACTGGGATTGAGTTGGTTTTCTTTAATTTTATATTTCTGCCCCTTTCCTATAAAAGGGCTCGGCCAGTGAGCTGCGGTAAACAGAAAATCACATAAAAATCAGGTCATTTTAATGCTAAAGTTTAGCCAATATAATTATTTGAAATATTTCACATTTTTTTGCAATTTTTTAGAAACAGAAATTGATAAAATGAAAATATTCATGAAAATATGTTAGTTTTGAAAATGAAAAAAAATTTTTTTAAATAATTTAAAATATATATATATTAATATATATATATAAATATTATATATATATATATATATAATATTATATATTTATATATATATATTATATATATATATATTTATAAATTTTTTTTTTTTTTTTTTTTTTCTTTTTTTTTTTTGGCCCCTAATGAATTCTTGTGCTCTCATCTACTACTCTCCACAATCTCTTTCAGGTTTATTGAACTGCTATTTCACTCTCTTTAAACTACTCTCATTTTAACAGACAATATTTTAGCCATCTTAAAATTCACATATTTCCTCCCCCTGTAAGAAACCCTCTTTCGAGTCAGCCCCCGGACAGAGAAAAATTGATGATAATTCAGTTTGACCAACTTCTCCCACCATTTTGATTACCAAAAGTTACAAAAATAATTAAATTGCAAGTTGGAGAAAGAAGAAAAATGAAAAAAAGACCCTGAAGTAAATAACAGCAAAGAAAAAAATAACGAAAGAACATTTTAAAGTGAGAAGAAACTGAAATGAGAATAGGATTGGAATTGAGCTTGAGAGAAAAGTAGGCGTTGTAACCCGATACGGTTTAAGAATAAACAGCAAACAACGACAACAAAATAAAAATAAAAATATTCAAGAAATTACCGTTCAAAAAAGTTAAAAGTGAAGGAAATAAAGGAGTAGGTGTTTTACAATCCCTTATATAAAATTCTCATATTCCATTAAAAAGGAGAAACAGCGAAAGGGTAAAGGGAAAGAAAGGATTTCCATTCAATATCTTTTCGAAAGAATTAAATAAAGTAACCAGATGTAAAACCACAAAAAAAAAAAAAACGAAAGAAAGAATCAGAAATATGAAAAAAAATTGGAAAAAGAATAAAAAGAAAATAGTGTGTTTTTCTTCAGTGTAATAAATAATTAAAAGTATTAAAGTGATTGAATAATGATAATAATAATAATAATAATAATAATAATAATAATAATAATAATAATAATAATAATAATAATAATAATAATAATAATAATAATAATAATAATAATAATAATAATAATAATAATAATAATAATAATAATAATAATAATAATAATAATAATAATAATAATAATAATAATAATTCTAGTTCTATTCAGCTTTATTCTAATATCACTTGGATTTTCTTTTCTAATTTTCAAAAGATTTTTTGTTCTTCTATTTCTATTTGCTGACACGGTTTCGACCGTCAAATTCGGACATCATCAGACCTTGGATTCTAGAAGATGAATGATTTATTTTAAAATGTTGAGCCAAAAAATTAATTACGATTTTAAATTTTAAGCAATTATTAACAAAGTAGGTATTAGGTTTTGAGCTTCAAATGAGGAGTTCGAATTTAAAATGATAGTTGCAAACGCTGGTATGTCCCATCTGTCAATCAATCACTCGCGGAACCTGTAAATATTGTCATACAGGAATATACTTCTGTAAGTAAACTGTCACACAATGATGACTAACCAAAATGGCATCAGCCGTCTTCTTAAAAGAAATTTGGAGGATTTCATTATTAAATTTTTTGTGAAGCAATCTTAAAAGATGGAAGAGGCTGGTTATCTTTATAATAATTACAGTTCTATTCAGTGAAAAAGCATCTATGTCCCATATGTTAATCAGTCAGTCGCATAACCAGTAAATAATAGTCAGGAGAATTAAACCATTTGGGCAATTCGTTTACCACATCTTGTTATGAACTGAAATCCAATCAAGAGTGCGCTTTGTAAATCTATACTTTTCATTAATGCCAACTTATTATATACTGTTGTTGTGATTACCATTATTTTGAGCATTCTGTTTAAACAACATATCGTCTTCTTCTTTAAGAAATCCATATAATTTATTAAAAAAATGAGATAAATTAATTTAACTATACGTTAATTTTATACGATAATTTAAACTTCAGACTTACCTGCTTTTGGTGTATAAGTAAATAGACTTTAATATCTGGTCTTGTAGTTCTACAGTCGAGTAACATTGGTTCCCCCAAATACAC
>SEYY01006033.1:5000-7500 GCA_009176605.1 Armadillidium nasatum | reverse complement strand
AAGCAACAACAACAACAGCAAAGATTTCTGAAGCAAAAATAAGAACAAAAATAAAGAAAAACAGAGGAAAAAAATATCAACTTTCTGACTAAAATCTTGCCTATCTGGATGCGATTTCAAGGTGAGGTCGCCTCAACCTTGTAAAATTTAACTCTTTGAAAATTCAATTACTCCAAATCCTTTTCGAAAACACCTCCAATTTTTCAATCTCCTTCGACCGCTCTCCCGTTTTACCTGTAAACAACATTAACATTCTTGGTCTAAACATACACAATAAATTTTCTTGGAAACCTCATATCTCAATGGTTGCTAGGGATGTTTCAAAGAAGCTGGGGATACTGTTCAAATTGAGGGAATTTTTTCTTCCGAGCAGTTTCTCCAAATTTATAAGGGTCTTATTCGCCGTTATTTGGAGTACTGTTCTCAAATAAAGGTAGGCCCCCGTTCTATCTCTCTTTTGGATAGGGTTGAGTCTAAGACTAAGAAATTAATAAAATGTCCGCTACTTTCAAACTCAATTGACCCTTTGTCTCTGCGACGTGATGTTGGTGCACTATCTCTTTTCTGTAGGTACAACAATGGCAGCTGCTCGAGGGAAATGACCTCTCGCATTCCACCACCATTGCGTCGCCCTCGTAGCTCAAGGGAATCTATGCTTCCGCATGAATATTGTGTGCATATGGCAAACCCCATGTTTATCCGTTTTGGTGCCTTCTTCTTTCCAACCACTTCTGTTTTGTAAAACTCTCTACCATCATCTGTTTTTCTCCTGTATTTAATCTTTCTCTCTTTTAGGCCTCCGTTTCTGCCCACCTATGAGATTTGTGTTAGTCGGAATTGGGTGAGTTCTCCTTTTATTTTTTATTTCTGCCCCCTCCTTGAAAAGGGCTTGTCCCGTGAGCGGTGGTAGTCTGTGAAAAAGAGAAATCAAAATTAACAGTAGAAACTTCACAATCAAAATAACGATAAAAAAATCAAAGCTTACAAAAATAAATAAATAAATAAATAAATAAATAAATAAAAAAAAAAACATAAAAAAAAATTAAACAAAAGCAGTATAAAAGTTGCAAACCACAACAGCAAAAATAACAGAGAAGCAATAACACCAGGAAAGTAGCATACGAAACTAAGATAGGTAAAATAACTAAAGCAAAAACAACTTGAAAAAAACTAAAATAAACCCCGATAACAATAACACATCAATAACAATAATAATTGAAATAAACAGCAGCTCCATCAAAAAATAACTGCAATTGCAAAGATTACAGAAATTAAAACAGCAAAAATAATATTAGAAACATCAGCAGTACAAAATAACTATAACAACAAAAAATACAACGGCTACAACAAAATAACAGCAGTCATAAAAAAATATAGCAGAAACAAATGTAACAGCAAAATTATAAGTAAACAAGAACAAGAAATATTAATCAGAAAAAAATAAATGAATAAAATAAAAAGAAACAACAGGAAAAAACACAGCATCATAAATAACATTAAGCAGTGCAAAAAATAGGTAAAACAATAACGACCACAGAAAGAGTAGCGACAGAAACAAGCATAAATTAAATGGAAAACCAAAATAAGAAATTAATTTAATAGCAATCATAAACTTCAAAAATTATAACATCAACAACGGGATAAAAAAACAAATAAAACAGACACGATCTAAATCGAAGAGAAAAACCAGCATTAACATAAAACATTCTTATATCAGCAGAAGTAAAAATAACGACAATATATTATATATTAAAATAACATCAGTATAAATAGCAACATTAAAACAACAACGCAAAAACACATGCAGAGACAAAAATGACAAAGAAAAATAACGAAAATAAAATAAGAAAGTAGGAGCAGCAAAAAATAACAACAAAAGCAACAACAGCAAAAATAACAACAAAATAAATAAATCAGAAAATTAATAACAGAAATAACATGAACAAAAAACGAACAAATAGGAATAAAAAAAAAAACACCATAGAGTACACAGAAAAAACAACACTAAAATATCAACAAAAACAACAAGATAATAAATAAAAACAGGAAAAGTAACAACAACAGCAAAATTAGCAAATAGAACAACAGCAGAAAATTAACAACTAAAGGAATAAAAATAAAACATACAAAGTAACAACATAAACCAATTACAACAACAGCTAAAATAACAGAAACATCAAAAACAGTAAATATAGAAACAAAATATAATACAATTATTTACAGTTAAAATAAGAATAGTTTCAATAACAAGAACAAAGATGACAACGACAACAACAATAACAAAAAATATAAACTCAAAACAAAAATAAGCATTAAAAATATCAAGAGAACCACAACAACAGAAGCTGAGAGAGCAACAATTTAAAAACAAAAGAACTAAGGACAACGGTAAAAACAAAAATAACAAAAATCTAGTATAAACAATAAAAGAGCAGCAAAAAATTAACAATTAAAAAATTAACAAAAAATTAAAAAGCAACAACAGAAACAACTGCAAAAA